>VRLP01001333.1:0-135566 GCA_009660295.1 Lophius piscatorius | reverse complement strand
AGCCTTACCAAAAACCAACAATGTTAATTAAGGTTATAGATTCTGCTAAAAAGGAAAGTTTTAAGTCCTTTTTTAAATGTGTCAGTCGTCTGTGGAGCCCTGAGTCGTGGTGACAAATTTAAATCACAAGTTGTCCTGTTAAAGTGGGCTGCGGATTCTATCATTCAAGGGTTCGGCTTTTAGTGTCATATCTTGGGTACGTTATCAACTCGCTTCAGTTATTTCTGATCGTATTTAACATCATTGTATTCTTTAGGAGGAAAATGCATCATCTGCTATTGTTGGAAATTGCACCTGGCCATAGGTATGATTGTATCAGGCTGATATCAGGGTTGCAAGTGGAGTTAAGTCAGTTTAATACGCATCGTTCATTTGTCTTCCGAAAATATAAAAAAAAAATTTTTTATATCATCATACCATCAAGTACCATCACCCTCTTCCACCGGAGGAGTTTTGCAGTAATTTTTTGGGGATGGAGTTTGAGAAATGAGAGCTGGTTGTGGATGAATCATACTCAGGAAATGGAGTTTTGTAGCGGGTTCTCTTACAAATCGTTTGACCTCTGTCCTTACAGGCTATAATAGCTTTATAAGCTCACACAAACATAACTTAGTCTGAAATAATCGTGAAACGCGTGTTAACGGGAGAGAAGGCCTAGAGCTCGCTTGATTGAAATCAAGAAACCTTCCTTCCCAATATAAAGCCTTGGTTACACCATGTCACTGAGAAAAACTAGATTTTTTTCAGTATTTTTCAGTAGTATAATTTAATGAATATCCTATTAAACAGCATGCACACCACCAAGGTACTAAAAGGTATTTAAGGTATTTAGCCCCTAGATTATCAACTAGTAAAGCATTAATGAAAAGCATGTCTCATTGCCGGTTCTCCCTCAGCAATCTCCAAAAGGATTTTAAAATATGCATGAAACAACAACCTCATGGATTTGTTTGTTTCATTGGATATGCATCAACGCTGAAACTCAACATTCAGGAATTGAAAAAGCTCACGCCGGCCCTGTAAACCCTGACAGCCGTTTTTCTTTTTTTGCCTCCTCGTTCATGCTCTCATTTATCTACTTAGCTTTCCTACTCCTCCTTGACCCTCACCAAGTTCCCTGCTCCTTTTCCCCTCTTTATTTTATCATCATCTTTTCCTCACTGCAGTTTGCTGCCAATGTTACAGTGTCTTTTTGGAGACTAAGGTAAATTTATATTGACAAAGCCAACACTGAATCCATGTGATTAATTACCATTTTTGGGTTAACAACAGTTATTGTTGTTTCTAGCTTGGTTGTTAACTGTTTACTCTTCGTCCTACGATACCTTTCATAGACTCTGTCAATCATAAAGAAACTGTGTTTCTGAGAAGGCATGTGCAACAGCTCTGTTCTTAAATATTTTGCCCAGTAGAATAAGAGCAGAGTCTACAAGAAAATGACAGTAATGAGCCCAAGCCACTGAAAGGCGTCACATAACCTTTTTGCCTCCATGCTAACACACAGTGATACACACCCACACTATATATGCACATGCATGTCTACTGGGCTCTTGTTTCACCATAGCAACACCAGCATGTCTACAAACACGCACACACACACACAGACACACACACACACACACACACACCCACACATACACACACAGACACACACCCACATTTTCATATTCACTACATTGCCTTTTCCCCCTTTTTTTTATACCCCAGTTCTTGGCTGGATTTTATGACTGGTTTTTATGACACCCCCCCGCGCCTGCTGTGTTCCTTCAGGAATTTTGGCCAATGTTCAAAAATCCTAAATCAACTACAGGCCTGCACCCTGGGCCCCTTCGCTCTGCGTCTGTCACCCCACATGTTGACCCCGGGGAGTGTTAGTGTACATGGAAAGGGGGCAGACAGTCGACTTGTCCCAGAATGGTTTAGCTGGCTCTTAGATCGTGTTTTTGCCCCTATTCTCTTTCTTCCTACCTGTCTGTAGTTTTCACATTTTTTTACTTCCAATGTTGGTTCCGTTTGTCACTACATAATGTATTGTCCAACGTTGTTCAGGCAACCTCCAATCATTCTCCCTCGCTGATGATGAAACTCTCAGTACGTTTGTATATCAGAGACATACTCTATACTTGCAAGTTATATATGAAAAAAAATATGATAGTTTGTCAATCATCAAAGTAACCTTCTTTCCCTAGCCATCTGGATCAATAAAAAAAAATATCCATACGTAAAATTTGGTCATTATCTATTGTAAGTCGGGAGAAGCTTTTAGTCCACGATCCCCTGGAGCCTCAAAAACCAAACCCCAAAACATAGCATAATTCTTCTGAACCAACTGTAGAATACAGGGATTTTAAACCATTGAACAAATGAAAAAGAATCAAAATTATGGGAGCCTCGTCCGGAGAAATTCCCCAACATTACAAATAGATCCTAAAACTCATCTAGCTGCAGGGTGAGACTTATTTTTCAGTGAAAATGACATTGAAGGGATGTAAAAAAAAGTTTGATTTAGAATCCATTTAAAATCTAAATGTTTTTGGCAACATAAAGCTCTCAGAAAGAGCCGAAAATTGTTTGTTTTGTATTGTATGTATAGATCATTTTTGAATTATCACTTTCTTCCTGAGGTTCATTCTTTCTCTTTCAGCAGAAAAGAAGTGAGGGGGGCGGGTTCAGAGGAAAGAAATTTGTTCTACAGATGTTGTCTATCATGGATCCTAGAGTGTAGTCGAATAGGGGGTTGCTCTCTCTTTCTCCCCATCCTCTCTATATCTGAGTCCCCCCGTGACTTCCCTCTACCTCTGCATGACCCCATCTTGCCTCCTTCACTCCTCTGCTTTGTTTCTGTTTTTCCTTCTTTACATCATGTCTGTCCATCATATTAATTAACAGAGTGGCCTAAATCGATTCTCTGCTGTGGTCTGGTGTCAGCAGAGATTTGCCCTGCTCTGTTGCTATCAACACTGGTGTTTCTCTTTTATGTAGACTCATATGCATATGACTTATCACTTACAGAGCTGCTAAGGACAGCGTTCAAGTTTGCATGTGCATGTGTGAGATGCTCAGATGCCTGTTGCACATTATTCCAGTGATTTAGTGAGTTGGGCTGTGGCGCCAACCTCAGCCCCTCCTGCCTCGCCTCCCTCACTCTTCATCCCTCTATAGTGAATGTTTGGTTGCCTGTTGTATGTGATCTGGTTCAGATTCCCAGTTTACAGGATCCTCTGAAGAAGGGGAAACATGTGTAGAGCTGATGTGTCGTCCTGTGCATTCCCAGCAGGACCAGCGCTCACTGTCAGGCTAGAACTAGAACTTACTTTTGTCTTTATTGTGTTACATTGCAGTAGAATGGTCTTTAGCTGATACCTGTAAACACTTGGAGAGTACACTCTTGTGATTGCTGTTCTTTTCCACGTTTAAAATAAGATATAATCGCCGGGCGCTCACACATAATCAAAAAATTAAAACATTGTGGTGCTTATGATCGCTATTTCTTCAATATAGAGTCTTTAAGTGGGTTTACATGGACAGCCTAATTCTGATTAGATTCATAAAAGACGTCTAATCAGAAAGAAAATGCTGCTTGTAAACACCCCTTTCCAGATGGAAAGAGGTGTTCCGAATGAGATTTCATTCCTTTGCAAGGAGGTACTCTTAATCCTTTCGGAAATCCTTTCCGATAGCCAGTTGTTGCATGTAGACGCCGTATCGGAAAGCTTTCTGTTTGAGTTGTATCTGCGCATGCGTAGCGCCGTGACGTAATACTCTGCTTAGCGATGCATTTTAAATACGGCAACTTCGAAACAATACGGTCTGCATCGGAGATTGATTTATTCATTGCAACTTTGAAAATATTTTAACATTTTTGGATGATTAGAAGGGCGAAAAGTCACTTCTTTGTCGTATTCTCCTTCTGGGCGCTTGTTAGCGGTCGGCACCGAGCTCACTGAAGCATTATCGCCACCTTATGAACGGGGATATGGATCGTCTACGCATGTGTGAAAGCGTTTCCGATTAGGTGAGCAGATGCATGTAAACACTGGGTCGGAAAAAAATCACAAGTCATGTAAACAGGCGACCAACATTGCAAAGGTTTTGGAAAGGTTTAATTCGGAAAGGAGAAAAGTGTCCCGTTTAAACCCACCTTGTCAGTGTCGTACACATGGCTGTGCATTAATCTGGAGTTTCCAAAGATATCCAACATATTTAGACCTACAAGGAAATGAAAGATGTTTTGGAAGTGTGTGTATGTGCACGTGTGTGTGTCTGGCTTAAAGGGCCTTGAACATCACAGGCTTTTTGAAAAGGCGCATCCTCTGTTAAGGGAAATTATCCTGGTTTTTGTTTTCAACTCGCAAAACTGTCCTAATCCGTCTAGCCAATCCCACTGTTTCCAGTAAATTGACAGTGAATGTCAATTTCTGTGTATCTACTCACTCTAAGCCCACATTGTGGTGTAGCTTAAAAATTACAAATAGATTACGATTGTTTGCCCTTGTGTGGGAATCTCTTTATTTTTCAACATTATTACATCAGAGGTATTCCTTTTTTATCTAATGTCTAGAGCTCAGGTGTTTTATAGAACTGCTTATAGCTGTGTGTGTGTGTTTCTTTTCTGGGTATTGCACACTAAAATTGTGTCCCCAACAAGAAACAGGGTCAAGCAGAGTCTATTGACAAGAGTCAGAGCTCTGCAGGCTGAATTAGGAATGGAGACCTTACAGCCCTCCACAGTTTGCTGCTTTTCAACTGCATTTAACGGTTGCATTTCTTTGGCTATAAACCTGAGCCCTATAATACATGAGGTATATCCTGTCACGTTTTTATTGTCGTCTGAAAGCTTCAGGAATCCCCAATTGTTTGGAAGTACCTTCTGCTGCATCAGTCCAAGCTCAGTGAAATTGGCAGAGGTGGCGGGTCTAAAGATTTTTTTCATTCGATTTGTGATATTAGCGGATTTGAGCGCTATCGGGTAGCTGCAAATTCAACAAATTGCCTCTTCCAAGTCAATTTGTTCTCCTTTTTAATTTGGCTTAAAAGCAAAATATGTCCACAGTGGCATTGCCTTTTTTGGCTTGGGATACCAAATGATCCATGACGTTAAACTAATAAATGTGGATACTGGCATTAAAGTTGATTGCCTCAGGATTTTTACACTCGTGGCGCTAAAGGCTAATTCTTAAGTAGTAGAAGAGTCAAGCAGATGACATCATTAAATTGCGCCAGACAATTATCAAACATTGAAATACAGCATTAGAATTATGATTGAATTGAAGTTGAATTTTTGAGCTATCCACTAATTTTAATCACATGACCCGAAAAAATTTCACGATTACGCAAAAATGACCGCGATTATTTGACATAATCACAACCAAATGATTATTTGATAATTATGACAAGCCTTTCGATCATACCTTCATATGTGTTTGAACGGCAGGATCATTTGTGTTTACACGTGTCACCTGCATGTATAATGAGAATTTTAAAAGAATTTCTTCTATCGATTGAAGTAAGCTCAATTGCTGCTTTGTATATTTTTTGAAGGAAAAACAAAAGGCGCTCACAACTTAATCCAGAGTGGCACACAGACGGGTCCAGGGGTCCACAAACATCTTGTTCTCCATTTCCTTATCATCCTCCCATTGACATCCAAAGCATTGCTGATAGACTTTAGCATTACAGTGTCACGCCGATGTGTTGACCAATTTGTGCCATGAATGACATTCTTATGTGAGTTACTGAAATATGAGGCATATTTCTTCATGCAAGTGTTAATTGTTCTTAACACTTAAGTAAAAATTTGACATAAAATATATACCATAACACTTTAATAGAGGTCCTGTGATAATTTAAGTCCCTTCCAAATTGGCATCTCAGTTGTTTGGGGGGGAAACCAATTTGCATTCAAAGTGTTGTTAATAGATGTGTCCTGCAAATCACATTCGTTTTTTAGCTAGCTTTGATATTCATCGATGCACGACCCGTGTAATCTACGAAACCAATCCAAAACGGGGTTTTGTGCGACACCGTTGGCGGGTATGGGAGCCACTGGAGGGTTGGGTACCTGAGGCATGTGTTAGCAACGGTACATTTTGGACCAGGGGGAATGAAATGCTTCACATGCTTGGGGTTCAGAGTTTCAGAAGTGGAACTCCCCTTCGGGTAAAGGACAGGGTTGGCAGCGATAAAAGGATCGGGAGGCAATCCCTGCACCGCCAGTGACCTATGTCTGCCGCCAGTCCCTCCTACCACACTAACCTGCGCCTGCCAAAGATACACATGCGCTGACAACTTACAGGGTTCTGCAGTTGATGGTACTCAGGGCATGGACATCAAAATGATGTCCATGTGGATAATGTCAATAAATTCAAAAAAAGGCAGACTTCACTAATTTCGTGCAAATGCACTGCACAAAGCACAGACATGGGGGGTTCATTTCTAGATAACGTGAGATCCCCAGGTGATACTATTCCCGTGCACATAGAGCTTTACTAGGGTATTCCAGATGTCACTCCACCAAGGAACACTCTTCAGCTAATCCTGGGGCATCCTGAGGTATTTTCAGGCCAGATGAGACATGTAGTCTGGGGTCTCCTCCCAGCTGGATGTGCCTAAAAAACCTCCAGAGGGAGGATTTATGGAAGAAAAAATCAGGAAGACATGAGCTCTTAAGTAGCAGAAATATTACAGCCCTTAGTAGTTCAACATTTTTGCCTTTCTATCAGACTATCAGATCATATACATGTCAGAACCTCTAATTCTCTATAGCACAAAATAATAGTATACTGTTACTCCACAATGACTGTCACCTTGTTTGAGATATGTGATCCAGCCAAAACATAGTAGCTCACATGTTGAGCCATTAATTATGTACCGTGTCAGCAGCATCATATTTTCTGTAAAGCGGTAGGTCCACGCTGATGGTTGAGCTATTCTTTAGTTGATATCACTGTTAATGGGATGGTGAGATTTGTGTTTGCCGGCAGCAAAAGGTGAACTCTGAACTTGCTCTACATGTTAACATCACATCTGTTGAGTATTATGAGTCATTTAGTCTTGTATATTATCAAGGAAATGAAAAGCGAGCTTTAATGGTGCATTTCTCCAAAAACTTTGAAAAACATTTCCTTCAGATAAATGATGACGGTCTGTTAATGCGAAAATTAGTTTTCTGTCCTACGACCCCTGGAGGTTTCCAGACAAAAAAGAATGCAGATGTGCATTGATGAATCTCTACTCTGAGCTGTTGGTTAACCCCTCTTCTACCTTTTGCCGTGCATGACAAAGCACAGCATTGGTGCTGTGGATGACTGTTCAGGTTTAAAACGGCAGCAGGGGCATGCACACTATCAGAGTTTGGAGGGGAGGTCGGTCGTAGTGTGAGGTTGGCTGTGCTGATGTTGTTTCTTACTGTTGGCCATACGCCTGTCTGTTCCACTGCCAGGCCTCCTCTCCACTGTAATTGTCTTTATCTGGTTATGAGAAAGGAGTGGAGGGATGATTGAACTTATGACAAAGTCAAAGCAAGTTCAGATTAGCTGGGGAAACTTTGCTGCTGACAATGCAAACAGGAAACAAATGGTACTGTGTATTTAATACAGTCTTTGCGTACTACAATTGTGGTTCTTGCTGGAATTGATTTTGTGGTCTGTTTAATCCAAATCCAAGTATTTCTGTTTAAAATGTGACCAGAAATGTTCCAGACTACGATATCAGTGATTGAATTGTAAATTAACATATTTCACAAGCACATACCATTTTTAAACCTGTGTTTTAGTATGGGTATCATTGATGGTTGAAGAAGAAAAATGACACGGATTCTCTCGTTACAATTGCACCTGTCAGTGGGTGGGATATATCACACGGCAAAAGAACATTTTGTCCTGAAGTTTATTGGACCAAACATTTGTCAAATACTAGTGAACCTTGCACCCTCAATCAAAGTTGTAAGGCGAGCTACTACCATTCTCTTATTAATTATTTTATTTAATCTTTTATCATTTTAAGGTGCATTCACCCATTTCAAAAACATTGATCGAACACAAACGCTTGTTTGAAGATGTCGTTTTACTGACTGCGTGTGAGCCAGAACATATTAGTCTCCGGGGGAATCCTTCAAATAACCCCAGTCAACACTTTTTAAAATCCTTAGACGTAGTATATGTCACAGCTGAAGCGCCATCTACTATGCATGGAACGGTAACATAGATATATGCTGGTGGCTTAACTTGAAGAAGATCTCCCTGTGTTCACATATAAGTCCAGTGGTGTCGCCTCCACAGCAGAGACAATGAACTCTCCGATCAATATTCACAGACACAAAGGCAGTGAGGTAGACACTGCTCTTATCTATGTCCTGAGTCTGACATAGAAGGTGGAAGATTACTAAGCCTGGAACTGTAGCACAAGTGAGGTGCCAGGCTTGAGAACATAATGTACTGCACACTATACTGTGCACAGCAAAGCAGTATTACATGTTGGAACCAAGCTAAGACAAATAAGGGTGTGTCTGCTGAAAATCTTGCTACAAAATGCAGTTTCTGTGACATAATTGGTAAATAAAATGATTTATACTGATCTGTAAATATTTCTGTTAGTTTAAGATACATCATGTGGTTGCATCATGTTATCTGTGGATTGTGGCGTTTGCACTTTGAAAGCAAAAAAAATACTTATTAGTATTACTTAACTGTATAATAAGGTACTATTATATTATTTTTAAGGTCCATATGATGTAACAAAAATGGCATATCAAACAAAAACAAAGGATTTACTAATTTAAGAGGCTGAAACCAATAAATTGTTTCTTAATAAATTTCTAAAATGATTTAGTAGATATAGTAAATATTCAACGTTACTGAGTACTGCACTGCACAAATTACTAATCTTAAAGACACCATGTTAATATTACGGTGCTAGATTTATCACATCACTTTGGCAGTTGTCAAACCAGACCGGCTGAGGCAGCAGACTTCTTAAGCGTAATGTATTAATATTGGCATCAAGTGAAAGTATTGCTTCGCTTAAGCCTGGAACTGGAAGCCTGGAATCAGGCTAGCAGACAATTACAATGGCTGGGCTGCTTTGTATTTCCTGGCACATTGTTTTTGTTGCAGACCTTTTCTGTGCTCTTGCGTTGTCACTGCTCTGCCTATGGCAGAGCAAAGGAGGAGTCTCAGCCCAGAACTTTGAAGGAGCTTCTTTCAGTGCCTACTTGCAGCCCTCTGTGGTGCAGTCTGACTTTGTCAAGGGAGCCGGAAAAAAATATTTCAATGTTGCTGACATAAATTCAATTCAAATATGAATAAATCACATTTTCACTAACATCCAGATCATTACCCAATTCATAGATCATAAATATTTGTCTCACATGCCCCTTTCTCAATGTCACAATGTCTTTGTGTGAGTAGAATTTAAATCATCAAACCAAGCAATGGTTCTGAACAAACTTAGAAAACACCAGGAATCAAATGTCACCAGGCTGTAAGGGTGCAAATCCTTAAATTGAGTCAATAAAACAGACAGCTGATGATGAAGTGTGCAAAAGTGCCAAAGAACTGGAGGCTAGATGAGGCCTGTGGACCAAGCCAGGATAGAAGGCTACTGTGTGTCCTCACAGGCTCAGGTTTACCTCTGATAGTAAGTCACATTTACCCCCTACTCTCTCAATAAACACTTATTGTTTTTAATGTTGGAAAGTATGCGTCTGTGCGTTCGGCCATCAGAGGGCTGCATAGTATCAGCTTTTAAAACCATTATAGACAGGGGTGATTCAAAGATTTGTCATACTTTTCATACGGTTTTTTCTTCTTCTTCTAAAAAAGATATAAATATAAGTAAAAATGAAAAAGAAAATTAATAAAGTGTTTAAGAGGTAAACGCAAACAAGTGCCTGTGAATAACAGTAAGATGATGAGCGTACTATTGAACATGATAATACTTTGAAGTAAAGTAATACAGTAATATTGCACATGATAATACTGTGAAGAAAATTTATAAAGTAATCGTACAGATGATAATACTGTGAAGTAAATCTATAAAGTAATAGTGCACATGATAATACTGTGAAGTAAAGTTATAAAGTAATAGTGAACATAATGATACTGTGAAATAAAGTACTACAGTAATATCGCACATGATAATTAACCTACGGATAAAAAGTAAATGTAAATCATTGCCTACAAATAACTGCATGGTAATGGGTTTAATAATTCCTGTGACAATAATATTATGAAATAAAATAATTTAATATTGCACATGATTATAAATGTATGAATAAAAGTAAATGTAAAGTCAAACATTTTCACCACTGGACGTTGCTGATTGGCCGACTGAGACAGAGCCAAATCAGTGTTCATTCTAAGCTTAGCTAACAGTTTAAATATCAACAATATTGGACTGAGGGTATTCATAAAGCCTACAAAAATTTTAACAAAGTGTTTGTGTGCTTGTGTGCCTGTGTTTGTGGGTATGTGTGTGTGCGTGTGTGCGTGCGTGTGTGTGTGTGTGTGCGTGCGTGCGTGCGTGTGTGTGTGTGTGTGTGTGTGTGTGTATGCATGAGTGTGTGTGATGGATGATGCATTAACCTCAATATTTTCTGCACAATTCCGATTATGATTGATGTTATTTCTTAAATTATAACAAATCGTTTGATCCCAAATCTCAGTTATATCCCAAATCTCAAAAACGCTTCAATTTTTAAGAAACACAATTGACAGAAATTTTCACTTTAAATCTCTGGCAACTTTCTTGTTCCCCCTGTTCTCATTTCAAGTGAACCTTTGCTAATTCATTCTGTCTTGTTCCGCCTCTATCTCTTTATATCTCTTTTATCATAGGAAAAGGCATGCACGTGAAAAACCTTAAAGACTGAGTGAGAAACCTCACAGGGCTGATATTATATGCCACCGCTGTGCATTTTCATGCAGAGGAAATGGAAAATCCACAGAGGAAAGCAATTAATAATCACAGCCCCGAAAAATACAAGTAATAAAACATTGACATATAAGTAGCTGCAGGCTAGAAAGGGCTTTGCAAAACTCTCTCTCTCTCTCTCTCTCTCTCTCTCTCTCTCTCTCTGTTTGTGTGTGCGTACAAATGATTACCCTGTCCCTGTGATATTTATATCACCCTACGGCAAAAGTATTTTTTTCTGTGAAATTAAACTCCTGGGTGTTTGAGATTTGATGTTAATTAAATGTTTTTTTTTCACTATATCGCTTACTTTTTGGCATGCTTTAATAAACGGCAGAGATTCAAGGATTTTTTTTTTATTGTCATTCCAGACATGTAGACACATGAAAAATAGTCTGTAAAAGGTGAGAAATGCCTTATTCAGGTCTCGGTTTGATAAAAATATCAATAAATAAATAATTAATTCATGATAAATAGATCAAATAAACTGCACAGTGAAATTCAGTTAAAACCCAAAAATCTACCTTGAGTGTTTTTAGATACGAGTGCATTTTTCTACAGCTTATTTTCAATTTAGCCATTTTTTCATTTGATATAGGGCAGGCTTTTGGTTGCTTAAATAAATAAAGTCTATTCCCATGTAGAAGCAGTATAGAATTGGCAAAAATATGATTTAAGTGTTGTCACTCACTGTCTAATATATTCCATCCACTGACTGATAACTAAAGTTTTTCAGACTTCTGCTGCCAGTGGTTATAATGTTATGACCTATAGGTGCATATTTTTTTGTGTGCGCCAGTTTGTACATTTTCTGTGCAGTGGAGAAGCGGAAAGCTTTGTTTCAAAGCGGGAGTAAAGATTGGGCAGGAAAAGCGGTTCCAGATGAAGAGATACAGAGTCACAGATAACTTACTCATAGCCACATGTGACATTATGTGGTGGGTCACATGGTTTCTCAATGTTTTGTAAGGCAGACTTTGTGGATTATCTCAACCACTAGCTCCTTAATGTTCCTTATTCCGTCATAAACACCAGTCTTTTCATGCAGAGTTGCTAGATTGACCGTGGCTGTGTTTGTATGCCTATATGGGCAGGATTGCATGCTTGACTGGCTTCTTGGTGGAAATCGTGCAATTAATGCTCTAGAAAAATAAAGTGACATCAAGCAATGCCACTTCTAAAACCCTAAAAAAAAACTGCCATTGCAATGCATGTCATCCATATGAAATGTATTAAGATAGGAAAATATGAATCATTATTATTATTCAGTGTCATATCTAACTCATTATAATTAGAAAAAGAAACATGGAATGATTCCAACGAACAAAACCAAACAACGAGGCAAACTGTTTGCTGCTATGAAATATGGGATACCAAATTCCTACCCTGCTAAAACATAATTGAGGACCACTCTATTCTGCTCTCAAAATTAACAAATCATTAGAGTTTTTTCTTTCCTTTGGAAATGCAATGGGAAACTTGGCTGGTCCTGTGGTTTGACAATTATGTGTGCATATTGCAATATTGATGCTGATGCGGTATATTATGTAGCCGTAGCTTTCGTTGAGATCTGTGGTGTTTGTGCGGCTGATCCAGCAATGTCTATAGCTACCATGACACACCGTCCGCTAAGGCAAGGCAACCATCATGCCTCAGTGCGGCTGAGTGATTATAGATTTCTAATTAGTTTTCTTTTAGTAAGTTCCTCACTGCCTGCTGACAATTTCAAGAGATGCAGGTTTAGGGGGAAGAACCACCTTAAATGTGCATTGGCTTCACTTTTCAAGTCATGAAAGTGTTTTAACAAGTCATGGACTCTGACTGATTAATTATAGTTAGTTCTTTTGACTTGAATGTGCCCTTGGAAAGTCATGTGTTAAATCATAAGCTAGAATAAGGCTTTATTCCCGAATGTTCTGACCCCATAGGAGGGAATAATCCAATATATATTTCATCACCATTAATTAGGTCCTTCTACTGCCAAATCTCCCTTACCTTGTGACTTTAAGTCTGATTCTTGCTGATCAAAATTGAAACAAACAATCAGAGCTCATATATCATATTAAAATAAGTGTTTCAGACTTTGTCTGCCCTCCGCGTGTCAACAGGGGGAGGAGGTACTGCAGCACCCTTTGCACCTCCCTTTCTTCACCAACACGTGGTTGAATCCTGAGCATCAGAAGGCTCCTCATGGTATATGGCCTCATCATGTATGTTCTAAAGACACTGACTAAAGAGCTCTGTGCACCCGTGGTCCCTGCAGTGTACTGGGGTATGTTAATGACATGGCTACACAAAGGAACTGTCTGCTTTAATTATGGAAGACTCTTGGGCTCATGGCTCCTGCTCCTCTTTTTGTTACTTTGATATTAATTCCTCCTCTTCCACACAGTGTCTTCCTTTTCTGCTGCACCCCTGATGTGCGTCCTTTGATTTTCCCTCCCTTGCAATGTGAGTTGAGGTGGACTAATCCTCTGAATCAAATGTGTCACATACTCTAAGCAGAAATGAATAGGACCTAGATTTCCCCTGGACACTAATCGCTTTTAGCCTCCATGATGATAGCTTCTGTTCAGGGATGGCTGTGTCTCTGAGTCCAGGGTGATTTAATGCATGTCTTAAACTTTGGTGGGGCCCAGCTGTTGCCATGCACCTGTTGAGCTTTCTGTTTTTCCTTTCTGGATTCAGTAGAGGGGAGATATTGTGGGGTCGTTAATATATTTCTACTTTGCAATAATGGACATAAGTGGAAATACATTGAGTAGTAGTCATTAAGTTTGATGAAGATGATGTTAAGATAACAACAGTTTAAACCGGGCGGGTTTACCAGGCCTACAGGTAAACCCCTCAGGCCAAAATGTTGAAACAAGCTTTCATTTCAAAATCTAAAGTTATTTTTGATTCCACCCAATAATCATTCACTCGTCCTCACTGTTATGTGTTTACATCACTGAAGATGTAAACGCCGCTGCTTTTCAATAAGAGTACCCTTATTAAAGGATTATTAATGGCTGTTACTTGTTTATTTATTAAGTTCTAAACCCTTCACAAATCATTCATAAGCTGCTTTAACTAAGATATAAATGCTCAGATTTTTGTGACTGCATTCTTTGCACCAAGATCCCAGGCACAATTTTGTCTAAGTGTGACTTACTTTGGCAGTAAACCGTTTGCTGATTCTGATTCTTAGAGATAAACGGTAACAGAGCTCTTTTACTTTCCAAAAATGTGCTACCTAGCCTTAGAAAAGAATATGCTGCAGTAACTTAACCCACACTTATTATAGATATCTATGTTAAAAGTTGTTTATGAATCTTTTTTTAAGGAAGTGTTTATACTCTCCTTAATAGCCCTAATTAGAAAAACATGAATACAGCCTTTATTGAGGTAGTCTTATTTTTAAGTGGAACCATATATACAATATCAATTCTTTCATAATTTTAGAATTACAATAATAAATGCAATAATTTTGACTTATCCCTGTATGTATATAGGGATTTTTGACTTTGTATATATATATATATATATATATATATAGGGATTGCAGCATGTGATTTGTTGTAAAGTAATTATGAGTAGGAACTTGATACCTCTCAATCACTTTTAGGAAGACTCTTTGGTCTTTAACTGCCATTGTATTGAAATCAAGAACAGCAGAAAATACATAGATTATTAACGGAACTGACTTCCTCTTCAAAGAGATGGGGGAGACCCATCTGGGAAACACTGCAACAAAGAATGTTCTGTTCTTTGTACAAGCCAGGGTAGTTGTGCTGATATTAATAGAACTTTTTTCCCAACATAGTCTCTACTTGAGGCTCGCTCAGCTTAATTAAGACCCGCCCAGGTAGATGCACATAGACCCGCGGACCAATGGGCAAAGCCAGAGGCTGCAAGTTAAATTCGTCCTTATATTCTGCTCTCCCTGAACGTTAGCGTTCACCTTGGCGGATAAATATTCCTTCAAATGAGAGACAAAGGTACAGATCCAGGTACAGTCTGAATGTTAATTGCCTCACAACAATGCGGAAAAATATTTAGCGATTGGTAAGTTGGCTTAATGCTAATGTATAATTGGAATTACCGTGTGCCACAACCACAATCAACAGTCTTTTATTTCAAAATATTAATTAGCTTAAGTGTAAGATATTTATTGTGAGTGTTTGTTCATTCGCAAATCGAAATTTAATTTGTAAACAGTTATTTATTTTGACCGACAGAAGATGGTTATTGATTTGTAATGAATGAAGTAAGTGATAAACTTTTATTAGTGAACCCCTCCGCGACACTCTGTGCTGCCACCACCACCAGTTAATATTCAACCTGTGGGAAACACTGAATAGTAAGACTGAAACGGCAAGTTAAAATCTTTGAGCTCGGTATGTGGTGAAGAAGGAGTAGACTGAATGGCAGGTCAAGTACATTTGTATAGCAAATTTTATAAAGAACGGAAATTCAAATTGCTTTACATAATGATTGTGAAGTGTTTAGGAATCTCTGGGCCAAAACTCATCACAACTTCATTTCAGATCATTTTTCAAATTGATTTAATTTGTGTTTATAATAGCAGAGGACATTTTAGACACAGTAAATACAGTTCATCTGTTCCAATGAACACAGAAAACATATTTTAGCAACATTGTAATTAAAGCTAAGTATTTCCTTATTTCTCCACCTTTCCCATGTCATTTAAGGATTTTTAAAGCTCTAGCTACTTCCCTCTTGCTTCACCCTGTGGCGTTTTCCCTATTTCTCAACATATAGTTCATGCAAATACAGCATCTAGGGCATGGTGCTAAGCTATTTGCAGCTTGAGCGACAGTAAATTTTCATTTTGACAGGCTCTGGCCCTCTCATTGCCCACCCCCTTTTATCTCCTTGAACTATCCAGCTGTGCAGCCCCTCATCAACGACGCCTTGTGTCTCCCCCGTCTTTCAGTGTCTGTGAATGTCTATCTTTGTCATCTCTCCGTTTCTGTCCTCCTCGTCTTTCTTTGGTCATCGGAGTGCTGGGAGTTTCATGACTGGGGGTGTAGTGAATCCAGTCTTTCACCAGGACAAAATGACAGCCCTTGTAGTGACACCATGAGCATGTTGTCACACCTCCCACTCCCCTCTTCCACAACCTTAATAGATTGACACAGAGAAGTCCTGGAGGACAATAACTGTACTTTCTGTTAGTGTGTGTGTCTCTGTGATTGTGTTTTGTTCATTGTCCATGACATGTGAATTTGATTCTGATGTTATTTGCTGCATCTCAACCTTTATAAGTGGAGTGAAATACTGCATTCAAACCAAAACATGTTTTCTGTTTGAGCAAAAGCTCACATGATGAAACAATTTTTTGTTGTCCCCAACATGCATCAATTCTATATGAACTTTATAGATTCCCGGAAAGACGTATTTACATGTGTCTACTGCTTTCATACAATGCCCACTGTTTTTCTTTTACTGACTCATTATCGCAAACCCAATGACTAATGAAATCATTGAAAGCATCAGATATACACTTTAGAGGGCGTCGAATTTCAGCAGCATTTAAAGTTCATTCCTAAATAAATAAACATACATATTAATCAAAAACAAGGCGGAAGTCTGGTATATTTTACAACTTGGATGAATAACTAGTAGAAATGTGTATATATTAGTGTCTAAATCTGAATCTGGTTATATTATTTTTTATTTTGTCAATTATAGTTTCATGTTATCTAACATTACTTATGACCAGTAAGGGTATGCCCTGTATCCAGTTTAACAATAGAGCAGTTTGATAAACATCCAACTAAAATATTTAATTTTTGCAGGATTAGCCCTTCATTAAATCTGCACCCAAGAAAAATTGTCTGCATCGATGCTTAGTCTCTAATGTGCAATGCAAAAATCCGAAACTATGAATATTCATAACAGTTTGCACTGGTTTCAAAATAAAGGGTTAACTGTAGCATATCTACTTGTAGCATATCAATTTTAAATTGATAGATGCCCAACAAATCTAAATAACCTACCATCCAAACTAAAACCTTGCTGATCTTGAGCTTATTGTCTTATGTAATACTGCTGGAGAAGCAAAACATTGACTAATAGTTCACTTGATATCACTGGGCTCAATGTGTATCAACAATCCAGTCGTTTTTAACCATCCATTCAGGATAACACTCAGTGTCTTGGTGTTTACTGCTGCTAGGTAATATTGATACTTCTTACACTTCTTATGGGGTAACTGAATCTTGCTGGCTGTACTTCATCAACACATATCTGGCTAGACACATGGTTTTTTCCCCTTTTCTCTTTGACATTATTGAAAAAGAATTAAAAAGGAAGGTCTATCTTAGCTTATGACTGTTTGCCTGTCATAAGGTTTTGGTGTATTGGTAGATTTCTGGAAGTGTCATGTTTTGTCACCATATCACGATGTAGGTAAATAAAACTTATTTCAGATCTTCTGTGTTTAAATCACTGTTCAACTTAAATCCACCTCCCAGTAGTTAATCAAAAGAATCTTAAAAATAGGTCTCAAAACATAATGTGTGACGCTTCATGGGCCCATGGGCCTCTAGAAAATTGATAAAAAAAACCTGACTAAGGAACGCTGTTTCCATGTGAACTCCTCAAAGTTGTTGACAGGAGATATGCTTCATACCACGCCACTACATATTGGTTTTTGGCTGTTTCCCACAGACAAGCCACAAGAATATCCATGATGTAGAGTGGAATCTTGGCTGGCATCTCTGCAGAAGTTACTGCAGTGTTCCATCCACCCAACGTGGATAAATGCTTAATCAAATCCATAGAGTAAAAACGGCACTTATAATCATCTTTTGGCTCTGAATTCACAAAACAATCCCAATGCAAAACATGGAGCTATTAAAATAACCTCAATATCTCTGGAGGAAACTGATGGGTCTAAAACTCCCTGCCAATTTTATAGTTGATTATGCTCTCTTTTGCTGAAGTTGGAGGTGTAAATCTTTTGTATTTCAGGAGCTAGAGCTCTTTGAAACTTGCCATGTATAGCCTTTCATGGCTCAATCTGCATCGTCAGTAAACCGTCTCCCGAAGGCAGAGCAGCGAGGCATCATTCATAGTCCTGACAGGCCAGTGAATTCCCCTCACCACTCCCGGCTTGTAGTTCAAAGTCTTACATTTGCCACCAGAGAGGGGGTGGAGTGGGGAACTTGGGGCCCACTGACAGAATTTACCCCCAAGAAATTTTCAGTTGACAGTCGCCTTAAGTAGGGAGACTTTTCGGCTTCTGTTTAAGACTAACTAAAGTCCACTGTGGTTAATTGTATGGGAGACATCATAATCGTTGAACTTTACTCTCACTTGGGCATGAAGTAAATATCTTACCAAAGATTTCCCTTGCAGTGTGCTTCAGAGTGACCTCTTTGCATATATCAATGATGCCACAAGCTCCATAACTGGGATGCTTATTCCGCATTGCAGAGTGATTCATGGCAACCAAGGACAGTCTTCATTGTTGGATAGAAGAATAGAAGGAAAAATACACTCTTTCTTAATATTTACTAAAACACCTAAATGGAAATTCCACAATTTGCTCGAACGACAATCTTGCAGGCATGTAGTTAAAACAATATAAATCTATTTACAGGGCGCGCTCTCTTTGGGACCCAGAGGTTAGGCTTGGTCGGAAAGGCATCAAACAATTAGTCATGGCGAACATGAGACTCTTTTGATGGATCTTATCAAAGCCTTCTTTTTTTTTCTCATATCCGGCCCTGTAAGACAAATTTAGAGCAATCTGATGTTTGGACATATCTGTTAAGAAGCTATGCGCATTTGGTACGATATTTAAAAAGATTCCCTAAAAATTATGTCTTTATGTGTTTATGATCAAGTGCTTATAAAGTGTTGAGTCAACAGTCCCCATGTCTAATTACTAAATGTACACTGATTGCAATTTTCTTGGCCGATCACCCATTTCTATAAAGTCTGACCGGCCGATACCAATTTTGGCCGTTAACATTTTTGTTTCTTTAAGGTTTGAAAAACATAATAGCTGGGTATTTTTTAGGACCATTGATCATATTTCAAAGGAAAAATAAAACTTTGCAATTCTTATTATTCTTTTTTATTCAGAGACTTAAGGGTTTGTGGCTAGCTTTAGCCGCTCTGCTTACATTAGGTTCATGAAAGTTGCTATGTTCCTCAGGTTGATTACATTTGAAGTGTGTGTTTAAGTTCATTATGCCGAATGTTTTGGGGTTCTTCCTCCTCAGCTTATTTTGTCCTTACTGGTGTTACAATCTGCGAGCTTTGTGTTTTCTGGTGATTTCTGGTTGTACTTGCGAGATGTTTGGACCAGTATTAGCTCATGCTTGGTGTGCGTGTACGGCACATGCATGACCAGCAACGAGTCGGCTGGGTGGGGATGCTCCTCCTATTGCCGATTAGATCAAACTAGGCCTCTAGGCGCTGATCGGTCATTGCATCTCTACTAATTACATCTCTTTTGCTCGTAGTAATCTGGTAAATTCTTTGCTTGTGACCTTTCCAGATCTGTAAACAGTAGCTTAGGTTTAACAAAGCAGTTTTGATGCATTATTGATAACTGCCGTTTCTTTATTTTCAGCATCTATAGTCGCTTGTTTAACAGGAAATAGGGTGTTACTTAATTGCATCTTGCTTTGCCATGACTTTTTCATTAAATCATTAGCGCTGGTTGCCTGGTGATGTTTGGTTAATACACTTTTAAATGAAGGCAGGTTTTTTTGGAAAGAAAAAAAGCATTCAAATAGAGCTGTTTACATGTTTGATCATGTGTACTCTTTGTCCTTTGCTGCCTTACATAGTGTACTCATCACGTACGTCATCTCAGATCTCAGCGTTATTGGCTTGGATACATCATACAAGATAGTGATCCGATTAGTGCAGTAGTATATCAAGCATATGAATGCAATTATAACATTACTGAGATCTAACTTTAAACATTGAACACCCATCAGTGTACATACTGATTCACACATGATGTTCAGAAAACACATGAGAAACATGTTTATTCATTTAAATTTGACAGAGCTGTTGGTAGGGCAGAGCAAGCAATTGAAAATAAACAATCATACTCAGACATCGGTCTATTTGGTTAATATTTTCCCCACTGCTTACGCTCATGAACTGTCCCCCGCATGTTCTGTTATATACAGTAGCTCCATCCTGTCCAACAATGCAGTTCTGCATGCAGTGACAATCACAATTACTGAGCAAAAATGAGACAAGCACAATTACTGAGGTGACAACTAGACCTCAAACAGAACAATCTGTGCTTCATTTGGACATAACATGGTTTGCAAAAGATAACACCAAACCAAAATAAGTCAAACGTAATCACAGTGGAAAAGCAATCTCCACACCTGAATATAAGCAGCCACTTCGTTTAATCGCTTACAATATAATCACACTACACAGTATGAAGAGTGCTTGGCTCAAATAAACGTGACCGACAATAGGGCTGTGACATTAACAGAAATACTGCCATTATGCGCCAACTGAGCTCATGACTGTCGTAACCAGATTTTTTTGATAATTTTTTGCTTGTGAAAGCTACAAGGGCAATTGTTTAGCTGCCTCTTGTTTTTTTATGATGATTTTTTGTAGACCTATACATGCTGCTCAATCACACCATGGTCCTTTTAGCATTTAGGATGCAAGGGCAACAGCGGATTTTCTACAAAACCTGATGAAAATGAGCTTGTTTAATAACGGATCGTTTGAGTTTTATGTAAACCAGTTAACTTACGGATGCGATCACATGTTATTTTGCAAAGTATATGGTGGTCATAGCAACTTTAGAACAAAGTGTGTTAAAATATTTTTCCCAAATTACGGTTACCATAGTGTAGAAGATATGATGTTTTTAAAGTAACTGCATAACAGAAATCTATTTGAACATTTCCGTTCTTTGAATAGGTATGACGATGGAGTTGTCAGTACAAGACGGCACATTTTCCTAATCACATGTCAGAAATTATCGCACTGGCCCTGAGAAAATATGTTTTCGGCCCTTTTTTTTTGCTTTGGAAAAAGAAAAGAAAACAAAGATATGAAATCCTCAGTAGCAAAAATATCCCAGCTTTTAATAGTCCAGGCTATTTTTGGTTCAGATCTTGTCAGAAAACATTGCAGACTGTGTGAAAAAAGCAAAAAGTAAATCAGTAAGTCAGTCAGTCATTAATTGTTGTGGAAGTTAAAGTTTGAGATAATCATGATTATGACTGGAAGACATAATGGCCCGCTTTACATGCAAGACGTACCTGTGGGTGTCAGCAGGTAATGTGAAAGTTGCATCACTGGAACAATTGGTGCAATTTCAATAATACCCCAGCAATGTAGTAATGGTACATGACTTCCAGACATTTTCTCTACATACCATTTATCATCATGAGGAGAAAAGTTACATCAGCCACTCCCCAACAAGTCAGTGTAAATACCACCTGGAGGATTGGTTTTAGACAACCCACCGCTGGTTAACCTCCTTCTTGCCTTAAAACCCAATAGAGCACAGAGACCGAGAAGTTCATTCTCTTACAGACTTTTTCCCCTCCACTTTTCAGAGCAAATGGTGTAATAAGTTAGTCTTACTGAGGCATCATGTAACTGCTTCTCCATTCAGGCCAACTCCTTATTGTTTGGCCAGCACTCGTAGTTGTGAGTTACCTCTCTCCTTGTGCCCTGTCTTTTTTTGCCCATGCAGGTCTACAGGAGAAGGGCCCTCCAGCTAATTAGGGACTTGCCAGTGGAGTTTCACTGCAACAAAGGGAGCTATTCATTTCGGCAGGATGGTGAAAAGGCCGTGCTGGCTGCAGCGATAGCATTGCTCGGAGGGGTTTGCAAAATGAAAAGACTTGACTCTCAAGCTCACCCTCTTCCAAAGACACCCAACCTCTCAACTCAATGCAATGCTGCAAGCCAATCTTGTCTTTTTTTATCACATTTTCCATATGCGTAGCCAAGTATACACTGGAAGTAGGTGATATGGAAGAAATTAACTTTGCCCACAGTATTAAATTTGAATTGACATTATCTAAACTGTAAATTTTTGGACATTTTGTGGATCATCACGTAAGAAACTTGATTCAAAAGTTATTTTCTTCACCATGGAAACAACAGACAACAATCTGGAGATTTCACTGCATCCTCAGAAGATTGAGTTTGCTCAATGAAAAACACCACAAACAGCTTGTAAGTGGACTTTTAATTAGGATGTTTTTCGTAAAACTGCCAAACTGTTAATACATGAAATAAACATACAGCAACCAGACCTGAAAAATCTTGCTTGAAGATTTTAATCAAGAGTTTAGCCAAGTGTCTGAGGGCAGCTGTCTGTTGTGGCCAGTGTGCTGTATTCTTGTGGGACTGTTGATGCAGAATCTTTACGGTGACCGTAATGAATTTTACCGGATGAATTAGCAATAAATTTGCATGGTGTGTTCACATCTGGCTCATTTGAAGCAGTTGTTCTCTACAGTGAGAATCCCCTACCGAAAGCTCTGTTGTATTTGTGAACACAGCAATCACACTTTGATGTGGGACAAAACAAGTGGGATGAGATCCAATCCCACCCTGATGTGGTTAGTTTGTGCCCAAATTAATCAGGATTTTATGAGGGTGAATATGTGACTTTAGCCTGATAATAAAATCTGAATTACTATTAAAGTCAGTTTGTGATTGTCAAATATTTTGAACAAGCTAACATATATGTGACCTCTGCAAGCCATAACATTATAAGCACTGACAGGTGAAATCAGAATAAACCTGATTATCTCGTTACAAAGGTGCCTGTCAGTGTGGGCAATAATGGGGATACAGCAAGTCATTATTTTGTCCTCGAAAATTGGATGTGTTGGAAGAAGTAGAAATGAGCAAGCGTAAGGATCTGAGAACCAAACTTTACTGGCTAGACAACTGAGTCGCCTGAACTGCACTTTTTTTATTGGGTGTTCCCTCTCTGCAGTGGTTAGAATGTACCAAAAGTGGTTTAAGGAGGGACAACTGATAAACAGGAGACAGGGTCAGGGGCTTCGAGGCTCACTTATACACATTTGGGGCTAAGGCTGGCCCGTGTTGTCAGATCCCACAGATGAGCTTATGTATTAAAAATGACTGAAAAGTAAATACTCATTCTCATAGAAAGGTGTCAGAACACACAGTGGAAGAGGAACCGACTCAATACAAGGAAGGTTGTTTTAATGTTATGGCGGATTGTTGTATGTAATTAATCACAGTCCAATACAACATAAAAAGAGGATTTAATTGGGGATGTATTTTAGTGTGAAGGGCTGCTATGATGCGTTTTATCAATTTAAAATCTTCTGTTTTCTATTGTTAAGATGTGATTTTTGAAAGAAACGCTTACATTACAAAGTGGTATAAGCCGCAGCTAGTGTCCTAAAGTTAGTTTGTCAATTTGTGGTTTATTAAAAGATGACAGGTAGTAAAGTGACCAGATTCAGTACGTTGAAGCACAACATTTGGTGACAGTTTTACTGCTTGGATGACTATGATTTCGCCGAATCACTGCTCAATGGCAAAATTAATGGTAAATGGACTGTATTATAAAGCGTTTTACTGATTGACTGGTGGTTGTACCAACATGCAGTTAAGTTACATGATTTTTTGACACCAATAAAGATAACACTCATAAAAGATAACCAATCAATCATTAAATGTATTTAATCAAATATGGGAAAAGAGGGAACCAATTAGTCTGGCTCTGTCCTGAAATAACAACACACACACGCATACACACAAAAAGCTTACTTATGACATAATCCTTCTTCGGTCTCACAATCCTTTCTTCGGTCTGAGAAGTAAGTAAGAAGTGAAGAAATCTATCTGAAAAAGCAGCACGAGTGTATTCAAATCTGCTGAACCGCCCAAAAATAAAATACTGACTAAAGGTCATCAGGCAAAACATATGATGATTCAGGCACTTAATCTTATTATATTGAGATAATATATCTCAATATCATTTTATTCTCAAAAAGGAGGCAAAAACTTTTTCAACCATATGGAAATTGGTAATTCAGAGATGATGATAGCTTTAAAAAAGTGCTGCACAAGCTCTTTTTTTGAGATGAGCAAAAGTCAAGTGTGACCCTCAAGCTCGCTGTTGAATGTAGGATGTATATTAACATCTTGACAGTTTCTCAAGAGTTCTATAGTCTTGAAGTTCTATAGTTTCTGTCATACCAGCTATAAGAGGATGTTTTTGCACCTATTTTAAATGACTGTGACGCAGGACCATTGATGTTTGGCTTTCATGTTTGTCTATGACTTTATAGGCGGAGGCTTCTGAGGTTGAGTAAAATTTTTACACGAGAGGCTTGATAGAGAAGCCAAGGAGGAAATAGATGTAGGTAATATTAAAGCAAGGACAACATATGGTAAAGAACAACCAGAGAGAAAGAGGCAAGGGAAATCTATTCATCAATATTAACAGTTAGGAAAGACTGAACATAAATAGATCTTCTGGATAAGATGACTTATGGGTTGGAGGCAAGACAAAAGCTGAGGTGTGAGGAATCAACCGAAATGGAGAGTAGTAAGGCAGAATGAGGACAAAAGCAAAAAGGGGATTTCATGAAAAGGAAAGGTGGGTGTCCTTGTTGGTCTTTGTGTACTGCAAGGCCTTGGTTGTTTTGCTGGATCCCTCGCTTCCACCTCCTTCCCCCCCCTTTGCACTCTTTCTCCGTCGCGCATCCACCTTAACAATCCTCTTTTAATTTCTTCCAGGGCAGAGACGAGGTGGACCAGACGACACAGGCGGCATTGGGAAATTATTAACTGCACACAAACACACACAATATGACTGGTAGGTTCTGCCCGTCTCCCTGTGTGTTTAGTTCACGCATGTTTATTTTGAAGGTTTGCACATTGCACGCTCAGCGGCTGTTTTGGAGTCATTGCTGTTCATTATCCTTTGCACTTCCAGTTTTTTATTGTGTATTTGTGCAATGATCTGTGCAGCTTACAACCCTGCAGCTACGCTGACTGTTACTGGATTGATATAGATATTATACAGGTTGAATGCTTTCCTGGATAATGAGGACTTTCCAAAATCTGAAATTGAAACTTTTTGAAGTTACAGCTTGATTTAAAGTGTTGTCTACGATTTAGGTATCCCAATGAAGATGAAAGACCCTCATGTTCATATAAATGTTGACACGCTCATCTGGGTCACCTTGAGTCATTTCCGTGGCCTCCCAGCAATATACTGTTGCTGTAAAGTGATATGCTGTAGCTCCACAAACACACTGTACACTACAAGCTCAGCAGTGAACAACAGACATACACAGTTAGCAATTAGCTCGTGAACATATTGGAACATTTAGCAGCTAAAGAGTCAAATATTTCCCTAAGAGGTGGTGGAGACTAAACACAGAGCAAAAGGGGGGAATGAGTAATGGTGTCATAGATTTGCTATGTGGGGCTAAATGAGGGATGATGCTAATTTGTAAATTAGCAACTGTTCGTCATCAAGTTTGCTGTATTAACTGTAAGAGAAACGCATCACTGCTGTTCTCACATGTTGTTTGTGATGTATTGTATTCATTGGTCTCAAGCATGACTAAGATTTTGAATAACTAAAAGCTCTACTTCAGGCTGAAACTCTGCATCCTTTCTTTTATTGAATTTATACATTTTTGTGGTCAGTCATTTAAATGTCTCTATCCATTGAACTAAATGTAATTACTGCTCGCTAATGGTAGACAGTCTCAATTTCCAATCACTACATTTGTCTCATGACTAAATTCTTGCAGAGCACCCAGCCTTTTTCATTCAGACACTCGATTTTAGGAGATTGGTCACAGCACAGGTTTTAAATAAGTTGTTTTTTCTCTGTTGAAACTGACATGACAGGAAATTGAAATAAGCATGAGATGTGACGGGTGATGGACTACCATATTCGGATCTTGCACTCAAAGATCTAAACTTTTATTAGATTTTTTTTTTTCTGTGATTGCACAAGGAATCATAATCAGACAAGTTTTCTTCCTCTCCTCTCCTCTCCTCTCCTCTCCTCTCCTCTCCTATTCTACACAGCTGGAGAGAATAGGGAAGTACGTAATTGTGGTTTAATCCCGCTCTTAGTCCCTGCAGCATTAGGGAAGTAGCAGAGGGAGATAATGCATAGCACAGCTCAGGCAGAGTGAGCGGAATAACCCCCAAAGCTGTTTGGACAGATGCTTGGAGAAAAAAGGTATTAATGGTGGAGGGCTCAAACTGGACAAAATGTGACTGCTGTTACAAGTAGATCTCCTACTTGTGGGAACTGGACACAAGTGATCCTGAAGTGAGCCTATGGGCTTGCTGCTGGTGCTCCATGTCACCATTTCAGGATAATAGTGCACTGAAGGGTAGAGTGGAAATGATCAGATTAACAACAACGTCATCACAAGTCCTTTTAACTTAAATCTCTTGGCTGCTGCTTTACTCTGTTGAGCAAATCAACATTTTTCAGTTACTTGACAGTGACAACTCATTTTGTATTTTAAGCATTAGTGTTAATGGCAGTTGTAAATGTCAACATTTTCTTCATATATAAATGTACTACTGTTGCGCTGGAGTGCCTTCATGTCCCATATACAGCTGCACCAGCACATAAAATACGTGCGTACAATAATACTTTGTGAGCATTGAACTAAAAAAGAGTTAAAGTCCGTTTTATTACAAACATAGATTAATTTAAGGAAATAACTATAAACATCGTCGTAAGATGAATTATTTTTCAATGATATGCAAAGAAAATGTGATGAAAACAAGTTTTCGTCATTTATGTATGATGAATTTTTTGTGTATGTTTAATCTATGTCACTGCCAAAGTGGGAAAATTAAAAATATATGTATACATACTTTTTATGGACCTCATTTAATTTTCAGGCATATTTTAACTTAAATATTTACTTTAAAACCTCTAATACACATTGTCTGTGATCTTCAACAAAAATTTTCATTTACAGGTATATTTACTAAATATTTTCCCAAAAATTCCTGAAAGAAAAAAGGAAATTTTTAAAATAATCCTGAAAGTTAAAAACTATTAGATATGTGGCTGTATGGATAGACAGTTATTAAATAGAGGTGAAGCGATTACAATTTCTTTTGTTCGCTTCCGATTTCTTTTTTTCTTTAATGTTTTAAAACCACAATTTACAGCATACATACATACAGCATGCTCGTTTCCGGCTTGTGGTCTCGTTAGCTTTAGCTGCTCTGCTAAAGTTAGCTTCTTGAAACGAACTATGTTCCTCGGGGTGATTCAATTTTAATTGATCAATTTAAAATCGTTACTTTTTGGGGGGTTTTTCCGCTTCAGCTTTTTTTGTCCTTATGTCTCAAAACCGTAATTGACACCATGCATATATAGATACAGCAGGCTCGTGGATGGTGCTATCACAAGGTTTAGCCCCTCTGTTAATGTTAGCCGCTCAAGTTGATTGTGCTGAACTTTTTTAGGGTTGCTCCTCCACAGGTTATTTTGTCCTTACTTTTGTCCTTATTTATTTTTGTCCTTGCTGGTGTTACAAATTCTTTTCTTTGTGTTTTCGGGTTTGCTGGTGAGTTGTTTGTTGCCATGGTAACGCATGCTTGTCCTGTGGCCAAAATCAGCCTGAGTGAGGCTGCAGAATGTCGTTCTCATTGAAATAGGCCTCCCTCTCCTCTAATATTAAAGATTATAATTAGATCAACAGCAGAGAGAATCCAGTCCAGTCCAGTCCAGTCTCAAAGTAGATTGTTCTACAATTGAGCCCAGTTATCTTGTTAAATGTGTATCCCCCTCCACCCTGCCCTCCTCCTCCTCCCTAATGAGGAGTTCACAGTCTGATGGTCCTGAAATGTAGAAAATCTGTTAGACTTGACACGTATGTTCACTTCAGGGCACCAGTAGTCGGAAATGCTGTGTCCAATACATGAAAAACATACAGCATACAGTACTGAGTTTATTTATATGTGTTTTTGTTTGTGTATTCATGCTCCTTTAAGTCATAGAATATTTAGTGGTTGCAGTAGAAAATGCAACCCCATACTTTCTGAAAGAGTTGCTTCAATGTCACTCATTAAAGTGAAAGGTCTTTTGATTGATGTTGCTTGTAAAATCTGTGAAATGTGGTCCATGTCAATGGTTTCAGCAGTGACCCTTTGAGCCATCGTCAGGCCAAGCTTGTCTGTCAGGGTTATGCACAGAAGAAGGAATAATTTCACTAATGAGAACAGAAAACCGTTGGCGGATGTTTTAAAAGGTATAGGGAAAAGAATGTTTCAGAGAAGCTTTGGGGATCGTGCCGATATTAGACTCACACTTTCAGGTTCAGGGGTTGATATGCCGGTTTACGTGTGTGGAGGAGCGGGCTATGCGAATATAAGTGGCCGTATGTTCTTGTGCGTGTCTATCTGTAAGTATTTTTGTGTGTTTTTAACTAGGAGGCAGGCGGGGTGTTAGGCAGAGGCAGGCGAGAAGGTGAGATCAGTCTCCCATCACTGAGCTTGAGGCAAGCATTCTTTACACCTCATAAATCTCAACTGGTGCTACAGGCCTGCTGCTGACATAGCTGCTGCAGCGCACACACACATGCATGCATGCATGCACTCACCTCGTGGACACATGTACAAACGGTGTAGCACATGTACATTTTATATTAAACATGTATAATATTATATTGCACACACACAGTGAAGTCAGAGCCTGTGAGTCCGTCATGTCAACCAAAGCAGTGAGTTGGAAATCTAAAGTGATGTATAATCCGAATGCGTAATCTATCACATTTCATCCATCCACATGTATGAGAACAAAGTAAAGATAATCTTTGCAGAACTTTAGATGCACTGAATCTTACCCCTTTGAATTAATTCAAGGCCACAGTGCCTCCAAGTAAGACTAATCCCTCTTCCGGTTTGTCCTGGTCCTCCACAATCCCGTGACTTTTAAGTTATTGCTCACTGTTTCTGCCTCAGTAACATCAGGTGTCAATCACTCTTCAGACTCAAGCTAAAGTTGTTCCATTTGTTCTATACAAAATTGTAGCCCAGTAGTTAGGATGTTTCTGAATGCTTTTCGGTGGATTTGAATATAAGGTTTGCTGAGACAGTCTATAATCTGGTATTCTTGTAAAATCTCAAGCAGTAGGTATATAAATGAAGAGAAAGTCTACAATTTACCAGTGCCATAGCATTTTTGGGTTAAATCACATGGACAACAATGAAGATGTGCTCTTTTTCAGCTTAATGTAGTTTAATTTTCAGTGAATTGAAGTTTGTAATGGAGGAATTTTTATTTTATTTTATTTGTACATTTTTTTTATTTAAATGTTTTTTATTACTGCAGTTCAAAGCAATATATAACCATATACACTGTATATCCAATATATGGCAGCTAACCAAGGCATACAGGATCTGCAGAAGCTAAAACCCTGTTGCCTGAGTAGGTATCTTAAATGCTGTTCAGATTTTATGGTTTTCAACATGGGCTGCTTGCATCAGGCAGCGGCACAAGTTGCGAAAAGAGGTCATGCTAGATGAAGCTGGTTAACTGGTTACATGGTCATGGGTGCCCAAGGCTCTTTGCTGTACACTGGGTTGCAAGGTTAGCTAGTTGTATCTGATACCATAGAAGAACTAGGAACTGAACAAATGTATACTGTAATACAGAACAGAACACACTGTGCATCGCAGGGCTGTTAAGGCAGAAAAAGGAGGAACTGTACAAAGTGAGGCTGATAGTTTTTATGTTAAATAACACACCATATGTAGTCCTGTAACTTTCACCAGAAAACAAAGAAACTAAGAAATGGATAACATCCCATGACCACACTATTGTCATAATGCATTTATTTTCACAACTCTGTTACCTTTTTTGTATGTCTAACTTTTTGTTAATACAGCCGAGAGGCTCCGCACAGCTGTAGGAAAACACATTTTATGCTCCAGTAAAGTAATACCTCTTTGCACATGGGGAATTACACTTAATCTTTGTTGTGCTGTCTTATTTTCTTATCAGTTAAAAGGCCGGATGTACTAGCGCTGACAAAAGCGTAAATTACAAAATAACCCCCAAAATGTACAATCTAACTGCATCCAGAAGACAACAATTACTGCTGTGTGACATTAGAGCATTTCCTCTATCTCTGTTGTTGAGAATGTTTGCATGTTGGATCTGCAGTGGAGGAAGGAATGCGGTATAGCCAGAACCCATTATATGTTCTTTGAAAATGTGTAACTTGTCTTCTTTCTGTCAACAGCTCTATATGTCACTTCATGCTTGTCCGTACATACCAAAGACTCCTGTAACCTCATGTGTTCTGCTTCAGTGTGTGCGCAATACAATAATACAATGCCTTTACCTTAAAAATCCCTTTTGTCCCTAAAGGAGCGTGAAGGATTCAGGGTTAAGCTAGGTAAAGTGGATTCTAAGGTTTTTTAAGCTGATCATTACACTCGATCATACTTTCCTCAAACATGTGGTCATTATTTTCTAAGATAATTTGAATTATAAGTTGAATTAAAGATCGGACTATAGTGGAAACACCCGTCACTGTTCCACCTCAGCCTCTGCTCACTAGATTTGTGAAGCAGCAGTTCTTGTACAGCGTGTTCTTTGCTCTTGTATCATGTGTACGTGCTTGTTTTTTATGCATGCAGATTTAATTAAATTCCATAGAGGCGCTAAATTTCTCTCTATTTATCTATGTTTTGCCTAAAGCCGAGAAAAAATCTTGTTCCTCTTAGAAATAAAAAGAACTGTTCGAATACTGATTTGGACATCCGCCACCACAGCGACTGTCAAAGCTTCAAAGCATTTGGGTCAGCCCTACTTGTCACATTCACTCACCACAGAAGTGTTTCTAAAATATCACTCTCCTCCAGTCAACTCTCTTACCGCTTTTTTTCACATGACTTTGCAGAACACACACGTGCTTGTGAAGGCCTTGCACAGTAACAGCCGGCAAAAGCAGCCAAGTCACTGGTTGTGACACACACACCCTCAGACTTACAGGGCTGCAAAAGAAGTGTTCGACATCCTCCTCTTTTTCTCTATTTTTGCGTGTATCTCATACTAAACTGTGTTGAATCTTCAGATCAGATGTGACATATAACAAAGGCAACTTGAGGAAACACAAATTTAAATCATCAGTTAGTTTAATAAGGCAAAAATGAAATCTAATACCTCAATCAACATCATGAAAAAGTATTTAACCCCCTACATTCATAGCTAGTTGTGGAACCTTTAGCAGCGACATCTGCAACTAAGTGCTTCCAATAACAGTCAGTCAGTCCGTCACTGATGTCAGTCTCTAATGCATACTTTTGATTGTCAATTTTATCATACTGTACGTACAGGACAACAATGGGAAATCTATTTATTTGACCCATCCCTGAGGGTTAGGGTTAGCACTGGACAGGTTTTCTGAGCAAATTGTGGTTCAGGGACCCTATAGTATTTACACCCCAGGGGCAATCTTGGGATCAAACCGCCAACATTCGGTTTGCGCTAGATTTGCACACCATTGCTGCTTTGGAATTTTGGCTCACTCCTTTTTGCGGAACGGCTTTGGTGTAGCCACATTGGAGGGTGTGAGCATGAACTGCTCTTTTCAGGTTCCATCTCAATGAGCTTTGCGTCCAGACGTTGACTAGACCACTCCAGAACTTTAAATTTACTCTTTTTGAGACGTCCTTAGCCGTACTTATTTTATGCTTGTCGTCATTGTCTTGCTGCATGACCCAGTTACACTCAAAGACTGATGACCGGACATTCTCCTCCCGATTTTTCTGCTGAAGAGCAGAGATAATGTTTCCCTCAGTTATGGCAAATATCCTGATACTAAAAGAGTAAAGCATCCCCGACATCATCAAGGTGTCTTGTTGATGTCGGGAGAGCTTTACTGTCGGGAATTTTTTACTGTCGGAGATGCTCTTCTAGCATTCTTGAATTTTCATTGGAGTCACTTACAGTCCTGAGGAGCCACAGAGTGTACAGTTTGAACCATCACTCTTCCAGCCAGAAGCAGACACAGAACCAAACAAGGGATCTTTGCTTCATCATCCTTAAAGTATCTTTGTCTCTCTGTCAGAACATTATCAGCTGAACTAATTAGCTGTGTGCTGCCACCCAGTCCACAGCTCATTGATCTCTGGCTCACCAACTGCTTAGGGGCTGTTTACGTGCAGCTCAGAGGGAATGGTTTCCTGGCAAACAGAGGGGGTCCGGCAGGGGAAGACTATGTTCTGCGTGACCAGTCAGACGGCTCCCAGCAACTTAAGTGAGCATATCTTTTTTTCCCGTACTCTGACGGGTGCTAGTTTACAAATGATCGATTAAACCTGTGCAGGAAGAACACAGTGCCCATCCTGTAACTAAGTTTTGTACTTCACTCCACCTGCTGATATATCTGGGGGGAGTTTGGTTATTTACACCTGTCAAACACAAGCTTTCCTGTGCCTTAAGAAAAGACTCATTCTGTGACACCCTTTGGCATTTTGATTTGTATTTTGTGTGAAATGCTTCTTATATTTTGAGATGCTTTTGTGGGTCTTTTTTGCCTTCTATACAAAGACCCATTTAGTATTAACGAGCTGTTATTTTAGCCACTAACTGTGGTAACTTAGCCACATGGCTCCTTCTCTAGTATCATTAAAAAAACAGTACAGTCAATGTTCTCAGGCTCAAGATCCTACATTTTATGTGCTTACTGGCTACTTGCTGCACTTCTGTGGGGAACTGTACATGCTCCCTGACTAATATGGGCAGCTGTGGCTCAGGAGGTAAAGAGACTATCCCCAATTGGATGGTCGGCGGTTCGAATCTTGGAATGCCCACACAGCCATACCTTGAGCAAGACATTGAACCATGATTAACTTTTTAGGGGCCGCCAACTGCTCCTCAAGGATGGTTCAAATGAAGAAAACAATTTCATTATGTTGTACTGTGTATAAATGTATGTGATGACAAACATATTATTAGTCATTACTGTTATACGGTGTGCAACAAGAAATATACTATACTACTATACTAATATTATGAGACATGACTATTTTATCCAGCATTAAAGGTACTGTTAATTGTGTTATCTGTATTTTTCATTGTCAGCAAAGCCTTTAAAATCCCCCCCAAAAAACAATATAAGTGCATCTCTCAATACTTTCCAACTTCTCTCTCCTGTCAGTGGCAATCCTCATATTTCTCAATTACATGTACTTTGGCCAACGTTTCTTGCTAGAGTCTTTCCTAAAACAACCAGTCAATTTAGTTTGTCGTTTGAGGCTCTAGTGAAGTTTTTAGGCGGCAAGAATGTGTGTGTCATGTTAAGTCAAAATAAAAAACCTTTTTTCACCTTTTGCTCCCAGCTGTTTGTTGTGTTTTAATAGTTTTTGGACAACCCTTGACAGCAGCATGTCTCAGATGAATAGGATACATCAGGCTTTGATTCACTCACAATAATTGTTTGGGGGATCAATACTGTTGGTTTTGTCTTCTGTGGCATTTGTTGGCAGTCAGAACAATGAAGTAATTTGAAGTGAACAGTGCATTATTGTTGTTGCAACTAAAAATACCTGAGGAACGTTTATATCGATCTCTTTCTCGCAGAAACCATGCTGATAATTCATGGTGCAGTAATTATGTTTGGTTTGTTTTGCTCTTCCACACAAAATCCTTTTCAGGTCATAGGCTTGGCTGTCATCAGAAATTTCACGCTCGGACTGAAATCACATCAGATAATGAACTGGTACAAAAAAGCCTCCCTCCCTCCCTTTCGGTGTTTCCTGCTGTGGCAGTGTCAGGTTTAATGACTTGTCTCCATCCTTTCCCTGCTTATCCCTTGACTCATTTCACCCCTCCTCACATGTCCAGCATCATCTATCTTCATAAACACAAACACACACTAATGCTGCTCAGTAAGAGTGCCTGCTTAATATCGACATCGGAGGTGGATAGGATCTAAAAAAAATGACAGTTTGAACTGTGTGTGTATCTGTGTGTGTGTGTATTTCTCTGGTCCACTTTATTTGCTTAAGATCTTTTTAGCATTTGCTGGCATGTGTTTGTCACCCTCCATTAACAATCTCCTGGGAATTAAAGAATGACGGAATGTAAATACTCATACACTGCATTTTATATCGAAATAACATCGAGATTTGATCCAAATGTAAAGCGCATTATAAATTAAATGTATTATTATTATTATTATTATCATGAGGAGAAAAAATATCATGTGTTTGAAAACACACTTGGGAGAATCAGGATACAGAAATCCTTGTTGCACTGCCAAATCATGTTCCGGGTATTTTTTTTAACACTTGTCCGAATGCATTTTTTCCTCAACCCTATGAAAGTATTTAACGCGAATATGGACATCACTTTTGCCATCGGTACACATTAGGGTTAATTCTTACCCAATCAAACGACCACACAGGGAGACAAAACCAGCCTGGCTATTGTCCTGTCAATCAGCTCATAAATGTCTTGAGAATGATGTGTTGACTTGACAGCTATGAGAAAGATGAAACATGTCGAGAAAACTTTTATCTTACACAGTGGGATACAGTGGGAGGTAGAACTTTACTCCTGGTCTGGGCCAGTTATATAAGTTGAGTCTGGTTTCTGTAACTAGCAGTTTGGTCCTAATATTGTTGGCAGCCTTGAGTCTGGTCAATCGCCACGTGACGAGTATATTAAAGTATGAACTTGAAATCCATACTTTGCAATTTGATGTTTTCTGCACCGCAAGAACTAATAATACCTCTGAGAAATTGAGGTTATTTTTTGTGAACTCTTGTAGCTAATATGTATTTCCACCACGAGAGACAAGTGACTGAAAAAAAGATGCATGATTATAAGCCGCAGATGTGTGGTAATTGGTCAAACTACTTCTACTCAGGGACACAGCGATTGAAGAGGCACTGGTGGCGGTGGTGGCTGAGACCCTGTTGACACTGATGGAATTGAAACATTCTGGGCTATAATTGTTTGTGTAATGGTTATTGGGTCAGTCCTTACAAACATTTGAGATCTTCAGGTTTTGGACAGATCATAATTATCCAGTTAATGGGTGGGTAAAATTGTGGTTGCTGAAGCACACATCATCATAAGTATTTAGATATAATGGAATTTAGCTGTTCTAAATCCAGGTTTGTTTTGGTGAGGGAAGGGCAGCTGTAACTCAGTGGGTAGAGCAGCCGTATCCTCAGCGGAAGATCAGAAGATAGCCAGTGGAGCCCCAGTAAGTGTCGTAGGGTCCTTATGCAAGAGCCTGAACCCAGTAAGATTCCCGAGCACTCCAAGGGACTGCCCAAAGTTCTTTCATCCAAATACAGAGAAATAATTCCACTGTGTTGTACTATATGTGATAATTAAGGATAAAATCATGATGATCACATCATGTCGATTAATGCACTTCTATAAAAAAGGGAAAAGGTTTATATGTTTTTTTTGTTTTATTGGATTCATTTTTGCTGTGGCTTGCAGTAACTTTATCAGCCTTTGCAGTGATTGAGACAGGGTTGAAATAAAAAAAAGGCACCTGTCTGGACTTAAATGAGTAAAATATGTACTAAAAAAGTGTGGATGTTTTTCTTAATTATTTCTTTTTAGGGATTTCTGGTGGAGTATAAGTATATAGTCTTAGTGAGACCTAGAGATGACATAAATACTTTTCCTGAAGTACTAACAGAATGTTAAAAAATGTCTCCAACAGTGTTTATCACTTCATAAAACCCCTTTACATTTTCTTTTGTGCTTTTTTTCATCTCCCCTCTGACACCACATGAATAGTTTTGCCATGTTTCTTAGGAAAAGCTTTCCATCACCAACACAGACATTTTAACAAAAAAAATATATATATAGTGCGAGACTGATTAGTGTCGTATCCTGCAGCTTAATGGCAGATTTCACAGACTAACTCTGCACATTCCGGACACATTCATACAAGCCTCCTATAAACTACACTCGTAGCTAATGATCTGGATTGTTAGAGCCCACCCACAGTATAAGTCTGGCCCACTGTCAATCTGTTTGATCCGCTAATTACCGCCGTCTCACAGACACATACATGCAGACGCAAACACACACACCCATGCACACACACGTATTCAGAATACCCAAGAGAACTGTTGTATTAAGCCAACTGCTGAGCTTTGCTCCCCAATCCCTCTTTTCTCCTCACCATTTCCTCTATTTTTCTTATTTTCTTTATTCCAGTTACTATCAGTGTTGTCATTTCGTGAATTATTGAGATCACACAAGGTCTCGAAAATAAAACTGACATCAAGACTTGGACTAAGTTTTGCATACAATGATAATGACACTGGGATATTTTTACTAAAGGTTTGACTGGGTAGAAATGAAGTATTTACTAGAACAGAACTGTTACAGAACTACCAGTTGCACAATAACATCAAAATCTCATAATATGTTATGAATTACATGTGTTGTGTCTGTGTTTTTTTTCTTTCAAAGGGTTTTGGACAGCCCTCTAATACCATGGCAAAACTTAACTCAAATGTCCTGTCCATCGCCATCTTATTTTTAACCACCACCTTTTTTCTCACCTGTTTTCCTCATTTTACGTACATTTTTATGTTTTTCCATCACATTAGTTGCCTCTTTTATTTCCTGGCCTCCTCTTTCCTTAATCTCTCCTCGTCTCTCTGGCCTCTGCCGAAAGATGAGACACGCTCCCTCTCAGTTAATTACCATCATCAATGATGACCCTGCCACCGTGTTACCTATAATGATGCTTTTGTCTGTACTACCCATATGGCACTCCCTGACTCAGAGGAAATGCATTACCACACTGGGGCAGTTTGCTCTGAAAGATTATGGTCATTACCTGAAAGCAAAGCCTGGGAATCTGCACATTTAGGTCTGTAGCCTTTGTCAGTTAACTTCTAAACACACCAAGTTATCAAGCCCTACCATAGTGTTCATATATACTGCTGTATGGTTACTGGTTAGTGCAGGGCATAGGTGTTTACCCCCAAAGTCTTGAGCTTTTAGAGTATTCAACCAGGCATCTATTACACATACTATTAGTACAATGGTAAATGTTGATGAATCCTTGTAAGAGAGTTTGACTTGAAACGTGGACGATTGCATTTTCAAATGGGATCTGGATAATTTGTGGATTCAGGAATTTAAAGATCTATTTTGAACATGGACTGTTGGGTCTTGGCTGAGGTATGTAACTTACTGTGTAGGCCGAGGAAAGGCATAAGGAAGAACAAACTGAAATTTGGAGTTCAAATATGTTTTTGGCCTCTTGGGACTTAACATTAAGTTTAGATTCATTTTTGAAAATATATATTTACTGCTGTATTGTGACAGGCTATGACATGGGTTCTTAATTGACCGCATTATTTTACGCATGCCCTGCATATTGACCAGTTTGAAAGCACATTCTCCAAGGCTGACTCAGAGTCAAAAAAGAAGTGGCACATATTAGCTCTGTGTTTGTGTCATTCATCCCGCTTCGCATTTTCTTCACACACTGGAATACATAACATACAGTTTATAAGTGTGAAGACAAGTTTATGACTGCATTTAACGGGGAAGAATTAGTTGGATTAAGCAACAGAAGCTAGACTATGTCCTTGAGAGGTTGTAAATGTCACCTTGACAGATTTTCTGACAACTGCCCAGATGTAGTAGTGCATAGGGTGCGGATAAAGGGCCGTTTCAAGGATTTCTTGTTTTTAACTTTCTTAACTTTGGGAAGAAAGGACCTTTTTCACCATTTACATCTATTATGCATAAACTAATTGACAATTTTTGGCTTGTATCAAGAAGATATCAATGAAATTTTGAGTGGACATTGATAATTGGGCAGAATATTATATTGAATAATGTATTTTGGACTCAAATTCATATATATGCATTCTACTGGGTGCTTTTCTAGTTTCATAGGAGGTTTATCCCTTTTTTGGGAATTTAATTGCAAGGCTCAGTTTGGTTCTTTATGGCAGAGAGGCAGAAGTACAGAGCGGGAATTTCCACCATGTACGGTGGAATTCCTTATATGTTGCTGGATAAAATAGTATACATCTGTTGAGTTTCACATTTCCTTAATATAATGTTCAGCCAGTATAAAAGATAGCTAAGGTAAGCTAAGCTAAGGATAATGTATCCAAACCATGCTGCTGGGTTTCTAATTATAGCAGATCATCAGGAAATACATATTTTACTATTTCTACATACATGGTTGTCTACTGTCATTCAATCTTTCATTCATAGTCACACATCAGTGGCTTAGGGATTTGGAAAGCTCTCATAGACGGTTCGTGGTTACATTACCACTGTGGGCAAGTGGTTTAAAGGGCAGGTACTTTGCTCAGAAAGTATGGAAATACTGCAAATTAAATAGAAGAAATACTTGGGCCCATAGAGATGAAGTCTGAGTTTGAGTTTCCACATGACTGCATTTCACTGAGAGCATATCAGTGAAATAGTATTGGAATAAAAATATGGTGCGCTGATGCGGGCGTTGTGTTTTGATAAGGCCTGTCACTCTTGAAATGTGTCCTCCGCTGCACAGCCCTGTTCTAGTGTGTGTATCTGAGTACTTTTATTATTTGGGGATTTTTGTGTGTGGGTGGGTGTGGGTGAATGAGTTCACCTAACAGTGATGCAAAAGTCTTAATTATCTGGGCAGTAAGGCCAGGAAGTTTTGCCAAGGACCTCAGTCAGTCTTTCATGGTGGGTGTGCCGGGGGTATGTACAGCCTTCAACCAATCCTCTTGCAGCTCCCCTAGCAGGAAGTTGTGGTTTAGAGCATGTGTTGTTGCGGCAACCATGCAACTGAAAGGATAACAAAAGGGGAATAGAAAGAAGCAGTTGTCTGAGTTCAGCCTCTTCTATTTGACAAAGGCTATTCTTTCATTTACAGATACAATGACATAATACAAAACAGATTTGAAATAATAGATGGGTTGTGAGAAGTTTAGTTTGGTTGTTGAACTGTATGAATATGGATGCACACACAGACGTGTTGAAAGAAAAATGGAAGAGAAACATATCTCTTTCGGTGGGTGGATGGGTGGTGGGTGCCTCAGTATCAACTTTCACAGCAGTGTTGTTAGACACTGCTATATTCTTCCTCGTCAACTAATGGAGTGGCTCATGATGAAGACAGTCTTGTCACACACACACATGCATCAAAAGCCACCCAGCACCCTGAGAAAAGATTGAACCATCTAAGCCATTATCTTCCTGTTTTACATCATTCCATTACGGCAGGTGATGCACACCGGTGCATTTGCATGGGGAGGTTACCTTTCAAGCATCACTAAACAACAGAATGAGACAGAACGAATTAGCCCTGACATTTTGAGGGATTAAATTTGATACAAGGATCATGGGAATAGGTTTCAGGGAAATAGGAAAAAGAGAAAAACACCTCCACTCCAAGACTCCATTCATTCTATTACTCTGATAGACTTTTATAACCACTGTTGTTAGTATCCTATATGGTATATTTTTAGTTTAGTGTTCTGGTTTGTGTCTACACAGGTGTGTCCTTTTCTGTCTTTATGCACTAATTAAATGAAAGGCAATAAATGACTGCAACATACTAATACAGCAGAAACCAAAATCCAGTTTGTAGTAATAAATAAAGAATAAAAAATCTTCCAAGTTGAAAAAAAATCTTCAAAGAACCTACTTATATAAGGAACTTTCTCCTTTTATACATCACTTGATCATATTAGACAAGGCTTGGTATTAAACAGGCTTTTGATTTGATTTGCTTTAAGTGTCAAAATTCAAATAAAATGACCCTGTTGTTCCTCTACTCTTTCTTCTTTTTCAACTTTAAATCAGTTAGTTCATCAGACGTATTGTAGCTTTCATGACGCAAATTAGTGTATTTTAAATCTTCTATTCCTGTCTTTGTTGGAGCGCTTCTAAACATCTTTATACAATTTTGGCAATAAATTTAGTTAGTTAAATTTAGTAGTTTTCATTTTAACTATTGAATGCACTCCGGCTACTTGCTGATACTAAACACACATGCTACACACATTACCGTAATATATATTTCAAAGTAATGCTCCTAATTTCCCTGCCTGTCCTACTTGTCAGTGTTGAATTAATATGGTCACCGGATTAAGCAGGTACCTTATTCTGGGTAATGAGGTCTGTGATTTGTTGATAGAATTAGTGAACAAAAGAAAGAATGAATGAGTAGACGGGGCACCTTACCGACAGGGAGAAATAAAAGACATTTGATTAAACAGATCTTTGATTTATGCTCCGGATGCTGGCACAATAGCTGCTTTTCCCCCCAGAGTCTCACTGGTTGGCATCTCCTGATGTGGCACAACCCTGTGCCTATAGCGGAAATTGATTTAATGACTATCCTTAAATGGCTCGAGCGGCCACATTCAACGTATGTGAGGTTTACTTTTGACTGCTTTTCCTTTCTCTCATTGTCGTTTTTCTATCTCATTCCCTGGTTTCAAAGTGGGTTGGACTGAACAGGAAAAAGATTATATCATTCTTTGGACAAAAATTGCTCATATAATGGTATCTCTGTTTACGAGCTTAATTCGTTCGGAGACCATGCTCGCAAACCAAAAAACTCGTAAACCGATACGAATTTCCCCATTCAACTGAATGGAAATCCCCTTATTTCTTTCCATATCCCAAAAATTTCATGTAACAATCATTTTCCATGTTGTTTTATACAGAGCAAAAGTAATTTTACTAACAAATAGCAATGATAAATGATATAAAAGCCGGCAGATTCTGGCTCACTTAACTTTGTCTCACCCGATTCTAATCGTAAGCGGACAAAGGCGATCGGACAGTCCCTCTGCGAGTGTTTGACGCTAACTGAGCGCGAGGGAGGATGACCTGAGATCCATTTGTTTTTTTGCTCTAGTCTTAGGGCACACAAAGGAAGACCACGCTCGAGTCTTCCACCTGTTCAAACAGTATGCTTATAAACCAAAGCAGAGCACTCGTATACCAAACAAGTTTCGTACGAGATAAAGGCACTCACTCGTATCGGGAAAAAATACTCTTAACGTAAGGCACTTGTAAACCGAGGTATCACTGTATTTTTAAATTTATATTATTATATTTTTTTATTGATGCTTTTATCTGCTTTTACCTTGTAACACTTTGAGATTTGATCCAAATATAAAGTGCGTTATAAATAAAATATATTATTATTATTATTATTATTATTATTATTATTATTATTAATAAAATAGGATGTAGCAATGTTTATGGAAAGATGTGACGGCATACTGTGGTAATTTTCTTGGATTACCGAGCGCTGCGAATGAAATCTGATCTAATTGACCAACACAGTGGTATATACTGGAGTTGACACGGTGAGTTTGAAAAGTTCAGCTGTGCAGAGATACATTATAGATACATACATTTATATATAAATTATGAATGATAATTTTCCATTTTATATTTTTATACCTTTCTGCCTTGAACATATTATGCCTTAAAGACAGACAGCAGCACAAAGCATACTTAAATGATGAAGAATATTACCTAAAAGTACCACCTCGCAGCACAAAATTGTCCAGAAAAAAGTTATTAATTATAAAATTCTAAAATAATAAACAAAAAGTAAACTCTGAATCACGTTAAATTCTAAGCTTTTCATGTTTTGTTGTTTTTTTTTGTATTTTCTTTTCTTTTTCTTTCTTTTCCTTTTTTTAAAATTAATTTGGGCTAGAAAGAAATTGTTGGTTGGCATGCATTGCAATGCATAACCGTAAAGTTTCTGATTCAAACCGTCCTGCCAGGGCTAGAACAAAGGTCACATTTACAATCCAGTAAAACTAGAAATGTAGTAAAGTGTACACATTTATGATTCCAAGATAACAATCTGACTGAAATGAAAGAGTACAGTTTTGATTATGAGCACACGCCCAGTATATTTGAAGTTGTGGCAGTTAATATGTGGTTTCTATAGGGAGGGTGTCTATCAGCATTATGTGAGGAATACGTGAACATTCCGTTTTATGGGAACCCCTTTTGCACTGCACTACACACAAAGACACATGACAGGTGGGAGTCACATTGTGAGCCCTCATCGGCCTTCCAAGGACAAAAGACACCGTAAAATATAATACACATGTAAAACAGATTCAGATTTCTTTCAATTTTTCAGAAAATAGGAAAACATGTTCACCTAAAATGCATAAATCGTACAGAGACCAAAAATCTTTATTTCACAGAGGTTGTATTTATTTTAGGGTAAAGGGATAACTGTTTTTGTGTCATTCTACTATATGTTCACAATAACTCCAAATATGACCGTTCAAATAAGATTCTATTCTGTATCTGCACAAATATGCAAAGAGTCTAATATATATTTTTATGTTTTAATAATTTAACATCCTGCTGGAGGTCATAAATATATAAAAAGTACGGGGAGCCTTAAATGAACTATTATGAACAACACATCTTTGTGACGTTCATATTATATATTGCCAACGGCCTCATATTATTTATATTATTTGGGGACCTACAGTGTTATCCATAACAACCTTGGATGACAGACATTAAAGTGTGATTAATTAAAGATTGACACAATAAAGACACGTGTCCGTTCTCTGAAACACCCTGCGTGGCAGTTGATAAGGATAACCCTCGGATTTTGACAAATGAGCAAGGTGATTATGTAGCCACATTAAATGTGATTAGCTACAGCGTATAGAGGTTACCGAGGACACACACACACACACACACACACACACACACACACACACACACACACACATGTTCTTTTCACCAGTGCTGAGGGACCATTAGCAAAGGGTGGTAGTAGGATGGCTCCAATCCTCTTTCCCGGTCCCTTAAGGTCCCATGTTATTTTAATGTTTCCCATCTGACATCGGCCATACTTGTCTAGATCTGTCAGTGAACGGCTCAGAGACGTCGGCATAGCCGGTCTGTCTCCTGTGTTACCTTGCTCGATCATGTACAGCATGTTGGTGTTTGAGCGTGACGGATGAAGGGATGGTCTGTGCTATCTAGTTTATCTATTTAGACTGCTTGTTTAGGTGCAGAAGACATGAGGGCACTTGATTGTGATTCAGCATGCTTGGGTCGGAAAGTGCTTTTCCTGCGTGTTTTGCTGCTATTAAATCTAATTGCTAAGGTTTTTAGAACCAGTGATGATCTTATGCAACTTTTAGATGTACTTTTTCCATAGTAATTTTTCTTTTCAAATTCTTGCTGATTTTTATTCACATCACCGTAACTGTGGATAATGTGCCATCATTTGCATATTAGCAAATCCTTTTGTGTCCTAAATGGTCTTTGTTGAGGGATTAGACTACATGCAGCATGTTTGCCTCGTGAATACAGTTTAATTCTACAGTTTTAGCTGTGGTGTCTGTTGAACAAAGTCACAGTTTACTGACTTTTCCTTAAAATCCCATTATTAACACTCCCATAGGGGTCCAGCTTTCACAGTCCTGCCCTGAAACTTCAATGAGATTAAAGACCACATGTATGGTTTTATAGCATAACTACTCAGCCAAGATAAAAAAAAAATGTAAAAAAGTTTCTGGGGAAGGTCTTTTTTTTTCATTTTGAGAAAAAATGATATTCTTTTTAAAATTTTTTTATCTACTGTATTTAATTAGTTTAGCAATCATGATGAGCAACTGTTTAATATTAAAGATAAATATTACATACTTTAAAATCTATTCAAATATGTCGATATTGCCCAAAATTACAATTCATATGACCATGTGCACATTCTGTACAGTGTACAAAATCCTCTGTCCTTAGACCTTCGTTTGAGGACTCCCGTCCACAAAAAGGCTCCCAATTTTATCCACATACTGGAAGAATGTGGATCCAGGAGGAGACGTGGCTTCTGCACCAAACAATGTCCTCTCCACCATTTTGTCTGGATGAGGATACGCTACACGTACAAGATCAGCAGGAATAAATGCAATACATGGATAGACCAATTTCGCTTCTTTGTCAGGCCAAGCATGAATATTTACATCTGAGACCTTGCCAGTTTTCACACACTTACAGGATGAAATCATTAAAGTTTACTTTCAAAACATGTTTTATTGTCATCAGATGTTTCTCACTTTGAAGCCAAAGTATGACATATGTGATGTACCGATGGCTGGGAATGTCATATTTGGGCTCTTGGACTTAAACTCTTAGAGACAACTATAAAATCTGGTATTATCTTCAATAACAAACTTTATTGATATATTGGAAAATAACTCCTAAAGTGTTCCTAACAACAAACTTAATGAGACAGTTAGTAAATAAACACTTGCAGAGCTGCTAAAGCTAGCAAGAGCGCACTGCTGACCACAAGCTATGTAATGCTGCTATCTTTCAAGAGGAAAGGTTTGATGTTTCATACGAAATACACATTACTATTTTTACGTTGCACTGTCATTGATTGCCTTAACCGTCCGCTCATCGGCCACCATTTCTTAAAAAAGGAAAGTAAACCCTTATGCTTTGTAGCCAAGGTAGTGACCATTGAGGTTGAGAGGTGCATAGCAATAAACACTCAAGCGTAGGGATGTGTTGAGTAAGCCTTCTCGATTCTCATAATATGCTATATTTTAACATATACACTACACAAAAAAACAAGGGCACTGGAAAAGTACCAAGAATCAGCCAGAAAGGATGAGGAGAGGGAAATGGTCTATGGCCAACACTTGCAAAACAATTCCTTAGTAAGGGTTGTCTCGCTAATTGCCTCTCCTTTCCGCCGTTGTCCGTCCCATTCGCACAACAGCAGGTGAAATTGATTCCCAATCATTATTGCTTCCTGACTGAACAGGTTGATATCTTGGAGGTGTGATCTACTTGGAGTTACACTGTGATGATTATATCTTCCCTTTATTGTTTTGAGTAGTGTAGTTGATATTTACTCAAAGTATCAAAGTAGGGAGTTGAGAAATAAAACAGTTGTCAAATGGTAGTGTTTATGTTAATGTCAAATAAACTAGATAAGAATTAACAACCACTCTACCACAATGTCCTCTATAGACTATAATGCTCATTAACCATTACCTAATCCTTGTCAGTCCAGACTGTCAAAGGATGCACCTAGTGTTACAACTATTTTAGATTGATTGTATATTTCCTAAGCCATGCTCGTATTATGGTGTGGACATACCTGAGATGGATTGGGAAAAAGGGATGAGTTATGAACTAGGCTGTCATAAACTTTGCCGTCCTCTGCCCATGTGACGTATTATTGCCAGATGGGGGTGAAAAAAAAGCTCCGGTTTCCACATGAAAAGATGCCATTGGGCTAAGCATTGTTTGCATAGACTCCAGTGAAGAGTACTTGAACCTTACAAATTTTAATATTTTAGCCCTGTGAGGCATTTGATATCAGTACCCACTCCTAGATGCTGCCATTAGAGGTGCTGGGTTTCAAAATTTAAAAGAGAATAAGCTAAATCTGTAATTTTGCTTCCGGCAGTTCATAAATAACTATTCAACACATTATTTTCCTTTCATGTATTCACTGTAGCAATGCACATCCAGGCAGACTTCAGTATTGTACTCCTTCACAAGTAGTCTTGAGACTCAAATCGAAGAAGTGCAAACATGAAAGGCAATGTTTAAGGAATGAGTTAATTTCCTGCTACCTCGTTTACTTTTTCAAACAATCTTCTTTTTTACATATTAGCTCGAGGCTGTGTAAGTTTTTCATAGTTTTCCCATAATCTATATCTCTGATGATTTTTAAGCTTTTGCCATCTTCTCATTTGAAATGTTCCTATTATTATTATGCTGCAGTGCATATCCATAAAATCATGCAATGTCTTGCTAAATAGATCATCACTTCGGACGTGAGGCTTGTTAAAGTTTCTGACTCATACCCGGGGGACTGATAGAATTGCCGCTGGTATGATGCAGGCGCTTTACTAGATTTCAAACGGGAGGAGGGATGTGGGCCTGAAAGGCACTCAAATCTCCAATCGATTCATGCTTCAAACTCAGCTATGGTCTTGATGTTGGAAGTTAAGTGGCTAAAATCATGAGAGAATGGATACAAGTTGATAAAATAAGTGTTTAACACAGCATGTATAGGCTCATCTTTCAGATAGGGTAGGAAGTCACATTATAAAAACATATCTTGGGTTGCGCTCGATGCTCTTTTAGAGGGTCCCGAATCGCCTACTGGAAATTCTGTTTCAGTTGGACACGCCCAACATGCCGGAGGGATCATATATACTATCTGGCCTGTTCAGCCAGTTAGCGCACTAATATTTTGCAGTACAGTCAAAAAATTACGCTGATAGGAATGTCAGTAGTTTAAGAAGTACTGCATTCTGCCTCATAAGCAAGTAAACAAACTTCCACATAGATACAATCCTGGGAATTAAGTCTCCAAAGATTTACAAAATGTATGTATGTATGTTTTGGTTCCAGTTTTGTGGCAGAGATAATGTAAAACTCCTTGAGTTTAATACTTGCTCTACACAATGCCACTCTGTAACCTGATGTAGGCATGACAGTATCAAATCATCTGGACTAAATAGAGGGTGTGTTTTAGATTGTTACATGTCCGATTTTCCCACCAGCTTTTTTGTGTTGTCTTATTCCTGCTTCTTAGCTTCAGGGAGAAGTAAAACATAACAGAAATTTAAGACAACCCGTGCCTTAGAAAGCAGAAAATTTGTTTGTTCTCACTCACATTTTATCCATGACCTGTAATTGTGGCGGACTCAGGACAAAGGAATAGACAAAGATTTTTGTGTAATCAAGAAGAGATCACAAATAAAAAATAGAAGGCTACCGGCATAAAAAAAAAAGCGCACCAGTCAATTATGTCATTGAAGGCTCTTCACTGACCTTTAGATCTAAGAGATATGAGCTCTGCTGGCATGTTACCATTAATCGACAACCCATTAGTCTAATGATGTGGTCAGATGAGCTGCAAACAGTACAGGCCTACTGTTTTGTGATAAGGCTGCTGAAGGGGGATGTTTGCCTTTGGGGGCTACCAGCGGAGAGTGGCTGAGGCATAATGAGCTGTTTTTGCTTTAAATCTGAACAGATGTTGGGGCAGTATGGTCCCAAACAAAAGATACGAGACCACTTTGTCTGTCTTCATATTTATCTGTTTTTTCCCCGCCATAGGTGCCATATAGGGTTACCCTTTGCTGTCCAACATTGCGTAATGTGCAGGAGTCTATGAATTTTTTACTATAAAAAACCCTTGGCATCTTTTCCCTTTGAAACAAATTTTGTAGTTTATTTCAGATTAATGCTTTAATGTATGCTTCGATAGACTTTCTAGTAGCTGGAGATTCTGATATGATGCAGATGATGTAAATGATTCCTATGTACTGGCTGTAATCACAAGATTCTGCTCAAAAACGGACATAATTCAAACATGAAGGCAATTCAAAGGGTTATACTTTAGGCAAAGGGAGGCATTAGGGCATCATTTTATACTTTAATTTAATTGATGGAATCATATAAAACAAAGAAATATGGCTATGTATTTAATTACGGAAATGAAAGTGCAGTTGCAGAAATTGATCAATCAAAGGCCCAAAAACTAGGTTACTTTTATTACATTTAGATTAAATGGTTAAAGTCGAAAAGGCACTTGACTAAATAATGAATAAAGAAACAAAAAAACCCAGAGCAAATCCATTTGGCTTTGGCTCTATATTTTGAAATAATAATATTATTCACTTGACAGGAAATGCATGTATGTAAATAACATATTATATGTAAACATATGTAAAAGTTTGATTAACTGTGACTATTGCAGCTCAACTGTCTGCTACATAATAAACCATATAACGCACACTAGAAAGTAATTCTTTCTAGCATGTGTTTTTGTCAGATCAGTTTTTAATAGGAAATCAATGCTTTAGTTAATTGTATGAGTTTGCTGTAAAAAAGATGAATTATCTGAGTTCACTGTGTGTTTATGCCTTATCCGTCGCATTGTCTCGGCTGCAGGAGCCACTTGAAAAGTCTGTCCTCATGTATCATATTCCATCGGATTCCGCCATCTGGGGGCCATCCAAGCGATTTTAATGGTAGGTGAGCCCCTCCCTCCCTACAGATACTGTACATTGTGAAAACACACATCAGATGTCTCTGTGTGTGTTACACACTGGATGACCCAGAACGTCTTGCCCGTCCATTAAATGGCTGCTCTTGAAGATTGTTGCATTTCAAATATGTAGAGTTATTTACTGATGGGTGCATAGCATTAAAATGTGTTTGTCTTTTAAGTCTTAAGATGGAACTGAGGGCTGATGCAGACTTGAATTTTATGCCTCTCTCACAATCTCTCTATTAATCTCTGTACTCAGCCTGCTTCACCTTTTGATCTTTTTCTCTGCCACTTGATTGAATGCTGAATTACTTGTTGGGCTGCTACAGAAGAGCTCTGAAATGTATTTCTAGAGTGATACTTTCAGTCAAAATGGTATTTGAATTACTCATGTTGCAGGAGACAAGGTGTGACTAAATTTGAAATATTCCTACGAATATAACACTGAAAGCGTAACACTGAAAGTGTCATAGTGTTATGTTGTGTGATAGATGTGTAATTTCCCCTTGTGTACACTGCACACAACTAGAGGTAATGGTTTGGTTAGATTTGGTCAGCTCCTGATATATACAGAGTTTATTTAGAAATGCTAAAAAGAAAATGCATGCCTTTTTGGCCATGTGTATGGCAAAAAGATTAACATGTTTACGTGCATCTCAGAAAGTAATATAATCTCCGTTCACCGTCTACTTTCTGTGTTACTCTCAGTGTTGTCCGCTCTGCAGTGGATGTGAAATAAGCTTCATATCAGAGATCACTGCACAAATCTAACACAACCCTTCTCTCAGCTCAGCAAATCCTACTGCTCTTGCTTAGTGTCCCATGGCAACATTTCATCCCTCATTATATCTCTATCTATGAAGCTTGGCCATAGTTGAATCTAGACTATGCTTTTTTCCCAGTAGCCCTGTGTTGCTAGGCTTAATTGTGCTAGCCAGAGCTTATTCACTATTTATGTTACATGGGTTCTTGAGTAAGGCAGTGTAGAGTAAAAGCCCTCCTCTGACCTTTATTCCCAAAGATACAAGTTAGCCGCTACAGTGACATAGACGCCACTTTTGATCTCAGGTCTCTACATTGACCCCATTGTTGGTTGCATCACACTTTGCAACCAAGTTGCAAAGTGCTGTGTGTCCTCGAGCTGGGGACTAGATTCAGGATATGTTATTATATCTGTATGACCTAGAATAACAGTGTTTAATGGATCTTATTTGAGCTTTAACATTTTGTTGACTCTTATGTCTTGATTGGGTCAAATTCATAAATTGAGGAACTATTTAAAAATAGCAGTGTGTGTGTAATGACTATCTCCTATGGTCTATATTCTGCATTGCTGTTTCTGGGTAACACGCATGGGAATCTGCATTTGGAATGTTTTTAAATGAGTTTTTTCACCTCATTTGCTTACTCTATTCTTTGGACTTCATTCTGTGTTGGTTTGTTTAGTAGAACGACGCAATGTGGCATTTCGGCCAAAGAGATACAGATTTCAGCAAACTCTCTTGGAAAAATTTAAGTTGGAATAAGAGCAATTCTGTCATAAATCTATACTCCAATGCTCACATAGGCATTGACACTCATGTAATATTTGTTTTTGTTAATACAAGACATAAAAATACTTATTTTATGAAAAAAGTGGTGGGAAACAATATCATCTGTCTTCATTATCAACAAATAGACAATTCCATGAATTCTGAAATTTACTAGAGATCAGTATACATTAAAGGAAACAAGGAAAAATAAGTCTTGGATTCTTCCTAGCTTCTTCCTAGATTCATGAAAATATCATCAATTGACCTGTTAGTGCTACCTGGTGTGGAGCTGGACTCTCAGTACAGAGGCGGGGCATTCTCGTTGGGCCCTGCTAGTAAATTTCAGTGTAAAATAGGACTGCCATGACGCGTCAACGTCATTGATTATGCAAACACGTCGATGTCCATTGGAAACGTCGACTCAATGCGCTTATTACGTTTCTCCCCAATGATGATTGTAACTCCTGTCTTTTGGCATGTAGTTAAAACTTTGATCCTAAAAACCTTACTTGGTCATCCAAAGTGGGGAAATCATTTATTATTATGTTTTATTTTTTTTTAGACTTAATAAGATTATGTCATTGTAAAACAGAAATGGCTCCAACCCAAAATGACAAGAGAGCAGTTTACATATTTCTTAAACCAAATTTCCTTGTTTGTATGATCAAAGGGCCTGAGAGTGGTCATTGAGTCCACATAGGGTTTGTTTTTTGTCTCTCTAAGACGCTAGCAAGGATGCTAAAGCCTAGCACGGCAACTCGAAATAACAGCGCGTTAGGAGGTTGTAAGCAGTTTGATTATGCATGTATAGATTTCGGCGTCAGCGTAAGCAAACGTTTTCTGAAAAAAATACCAGTGAATTTCAAATACATTACAAAACAGCCATTTAAGTAAATCAGACTCACTGGCAATTATTGGCAAAGTAAAACAGTATTTCTATGAGAAGCTGCTTCAGTAAAGGGTTGAGAGCCCCAGGGCTCACATCTCGAGATCTTGTCGCACCCTGCCTTATGAGTACTATTATAGTCCCACACTTTTATTGCTTTAGTATCGCTGAAGAGATTTTAACATCAGTAATGACCGTTTGAAATTAAAGATGTCTCCCTGGCTCTAACCCAGTGACCTATGTCCTGTTCATGTTTGTGCTGTTTGAAAGTACAAAAGTCAAAGATTTTCAATTTACAAGCATGCAACAATCAGCCATAACCATAAAAACAACTGCTTAATAATGTGATCAAAGTATCTTTTTGCCGCCAAACAAGCTCATGTCTGTTCTGGCAGCTTTCTATCAAAACCAACAATAACTTTACATGTAATTTGTGCTGCAGTAGCTCTTCTGTGGGATCTGACAACATGGGCTAACCTTTTTTCCCCATGTGCATGAGTGAACCTTGGGCACCCTGATCCTGTTGCTGTTTCACTCCTTAGACCACTTTGGTAGGTACTATCTAGTTTAAGGGGGACTGGGGATGTTCTGACCACGTCATCTAGCCATCTCAGTTCAGCTCATGTCAGATCCTTATACTTGCTCTTTTCTCCTGGCTCCAACACATCAACATCAGGACAAAATATCCACTGGCTGCCTGTAATGTATCCCATTAAGTGGCAGGTGCCATTGCAACGAGATAATCAAAGTTATTCTTACTCCACCTATCAGTGGTTATAATGTTATGGCCTACTGGTGTATAAATACAGATAAAAGCTGTTTATTCTCACTACTTTATAATAGCAACTAGATAATGTTTGACACCTGGTAAATGGTTTTTAATGGTGATAAATTCTTTATTAGAGGAGTTGCTGATTCCACTGCAGCCCAATTCATTTATAAGTATTGCTTAATTGCTGTTAAAGCAGCCACACCTAACATCAAAACAGCTGCAGGGACACAAATTTAGAAGAAACAAAAAGTTTCATAGATTGAAGGTTGCAAAGAAAGAGAAAGGGATAAAGTATTATTAGCATCTGTTAATCCAGTGTTTCTATAAGCTTGTGACAGATGGCATTCTTTCCCTATTGTTTGTGTGAGTGTGTGTATTCCTGCATGCCCCCTTGTACTCTAAATCAAATGTATGCAGCTCACCGTATAAGGTCAGCAATGTAGATATTCTATCTATGTCCTTGTTTGTCCTTCAGCGTCGTTTCTTCTCTGTCCTCTGTTGACTCGACCCCCTCTTTGATTCAGAGCAGCCTGCTGCTTAGAAAACGCATTGGTCAGTGGGGCAAATGAATACAGGGCTTAATAGGTATTTTTGAGGAGGAAGAAAGTGAGCGAGTTTGCGTCGGGGCACATCAACTTGCCTTAAACAACCTCAAGTTGAGCATGGAACTTGAGCTCACTCAATCCGTCTGACTTTTCCATGCGTTTGCATCAGTACCATGCCCACGTATGGTGGCCGTGGTACTGTATGCTGTCCTATCTGTGCCTGATGTTTGGGACTCCACCTGCTCAGTTTTATCTATGATGTTTGAAAGTATGTTTGTGTACGTCACGCAATTTTGAACACAAATTCTGTTAAGTGGGAAGGATTTCCGCCGCCATCTGCGTTCCATAACGGCTGTTTAGTATCAGGTCAAACATGATCGTCCTGCTGCAGCTCATTCTCATTCTCAAGGGAAGCACCTAGTCAGACAGGTTCAACTAAGAATACATCCTGCTCCATATGTCTCAGAGACTTTTCATTCACTAGGGGTTTCACAGCTTTGATTTCATGTAGCTTCAATGTCCTGTTATTCATTGGTGTATGGGTTCTGTACCACTTGCCACCGATTCCATAAATCATACAGGATCAGCTGACATTAAACGAGAATTTCATGTTCTTTTAAGCATTAAGTCATGGAAGAAAGACTTGGGACTGTTGAGGGCAAATTATTATTTTCAGCTGAAACAAACCTGGTAAAGGTGGTACTGAAAGCCAGATCAGGACCATTTAAACACCATTGAAAGATCCGGTCTGCACTAATAATCAATTTTTCTAGAAAATAGCATCATCCACTGTTAAGTTAAAACCTGACAAATTTACCATGATGGCAGTTTTTCATATCGGAATCTCCATCGGGGCACCCATTTACTTTACTTATCTATAGTTAAACTTACTTACCTGCAATCATAAACCATTGTCTTTCTTTATTGTTAATATATGTGCTCTTATATTTGGTTTTGACCTAAAGCTGAAGTTTTGTTAACATCTGTTCATTTTCTCAAATGCACTCTAACTCCAAAGCTGACAAAAGAGGGCTGAGATGGTGCCTTTTCTCAATGTTTAAAAGGTGACATAGTTTTTTGATATATTTTTTCTGCTCACTATGGTGCTACACCGTCAGCTAAATGCAGCAGGTCAAGGTTCTTCAAAATAATCACAATACAGTAAGATATTTATCAAGAAATATATTAATTATTTGACATCATATACGCTAATTACATCATATATCAGCAAGAGCAAGCGGCTCACCTGAAAGCGCAGCGAGCTGTGTCAGGCCGTGAGGTTAGCACAGTCTCTTCACATGAATAAAATGGAGATATATTTTTTGATATATATTCCAGCCTGAAGTTATGGTTGAAAAATATTTTACAAAGAAAATAGTTCTGGGGTTTTCTACCTAAGTGTTAGAGAATATGTTGAAATCACTCTGCATCCAAGATCGCTAATGACTGGTTTTACCAGATAAAACTGCCAGCATGAGAGCGTCAGCAGTCCTGAATGAACCTTCGGAGGGAGCTGCTTGATGGCTCCATTACTATTTTCGCACTTTATACCCAGGTCTGATGACGGATTTGCACATACTTGTGGATCCCTCCTCAGTCAGAGCTGAGCACTGCTGCGCAAACTTTTGAAACTATATTTTTGACGAGTCTTAATTAACCGGATGTGGATGTGGATATACATGTGGATATACAGTAGTTAAAGTTATTGCTGAATGAAAGAGTCTTCCTTATAGAAAAACAGTTATTAACCAACCTTTCATAACGTTTCAATATAAACAGCTACTTAATGTGTCTTTGCTATATTGCACCCTTGTAGTGTTGAATTCAGATTGTGACAATAAATTAACCAGTTTCCTGTTTTGTTTAGCCTTCAAATTCAGTGTTCTGTGTTTTCAAGCATTACACCAAAGAGGAAAAATAATGAATGGGGGAGAAGACCTTGGTGGGAAGTTGCCTCCACTTATTACTACATATTCAACTCCTTTCACAAGGTTCTTCTCCGAACTGGCACTCCACTTGGATGTTTGACATTGTGCGGAACTATAGATGTGCATAGTTTGACAAGTTTATCTACTGTAAAGGGAAAGTTCTCACCTTAAATCTCAGTTTGACTCGTGGGTGCACGTGCAAACTGAGATTGCACATCGTCTTAAGAATGGAGTTCTCAGAAAGAAGTGAGACTTCCTGTGTGAAATGGCGAAAAGTTACACATTTAAATTCTGTAATTGGGAGAATTTTATCTCGACTATCACACTTGTTTGTTTAAAACAACTAGAAGGTATTCAACCCAGTATTATTTTTTTTATTATTTACAAAAGAAGGTCTATCTTGTGCTTTAAAATTACACATAAACTCATTATAATCATCAATATTCACGTGTAATCTACATATTCTAAAGTGGATCCCTAGTATTCACACAAACAAACTTACTGTACCAACCGCAGATACCCTGCCCTATATCCCCAACACAGTCTACCCCATTATTAGGCAGATTCCAACCAACCAAGGCAGAAACACAAAGCCGAGGTGGCGGTGACAGGCTGCTGACAACTTACCCTGCCCTTCGTCGCCCCTCCCCCTGTCTCGCGATGCAGTGTGGTCTACTTTCTTCAATCTCCACATGGAATTTATCTAATTTTGTATCCGGAGACATATCACCACGCGCTCAATTAAGTAAATAAGGAAGTAAAAATAGTGCTTAACTCCTGGTTTCTTTTATGCTTTACTTAAATTCTAAATATCCCAGACGCATTTTCGAGTGCTCATGAAACATCATGTAATTAGTTTCATTATTTATCTTCAAACGCAGTGGATTTAGACATAGACTTGGTCAATACGCGTTTGACAGGTAGAGTCTGTCTGAACATCCTGAAGAACACTGTCACTCTTTTCATATCTAAATCTAAATCGTAGCACAGACAAAGACTTTCTCGGATTTAAAGACATGTTTAGGCATCAAAAAATTCATTCTGACATCCCCGCTTCAAACGTCTACTTTCATCTACTCTACTTATTATAACGGGCACAACTTGGGCACGTTATGTATAGACTGCCACATGGACACTGTTTTCCTCGACTCCTTTATGCAAATACACACTGGCGGCAAACTCCAGATGAACCCACACTATATAAAAATATCACTCTGTTGGATGCACGCCAGTGTGTGTGTTGCCTGAGGACTGATTCGGTATATACTCTAGTCTTTACGTGTTTGGAACAATCGTGAAAAGAAAATGAGTAATAGGCTGAGATGGCTGTTTAACCGCCTCATTTTATTCATCAGGGAAGTTTGCAGTGAAAACTTTGAAGTCGTCGCTCCATTCAGTCACTTTTGTCTGCTTCTTCTGCCTCTTATCACCATTCTCTCATCATCACTTATGGGTTGAAAAAAGCCGGAACTCCTCTCGACCTATTCTGATATTATTCATATAACTGAAGTGAATCTAATAGGAATGAATAATATGAATAATGGGCGATATATATTATTATGCTTTATTCTGATAATGAAACTACGGCTAATAAGTAGTGCCGATAAAACTAAGCCAAATAAAAGTGGTTTAGCTGACAGCCAACATTTTTGTCCTTTCTTTATGAATCATTCCCAAAAGATTCCTTTTGTCTGTGTTTTATCGGCAGAATGAGCAGCTTTGGTTTCTGCCTGTATTTTATATGTAGTATTTAATACCTTGATGTATGATTTGTGGGATTAACAAAAAAATTGGTTTATTAGGACAAATTATCTATGAAAGTGATTGTGTGTTTTTGATTCTGTCCTTCACAAGAAGAAAATAATTAACTTTTGATGAGTCTAACAGTTAGATTTGGTTATCTGGCATTGCTAGATTTCACCTTCAGGTGCATAAACTATAGGTTATGAATCAAATAATTAGTGGTTATAATCTTGTTATAGGATTATAATAAGGCAAATATGAGGAGAAGAAAATTTTACATCACACCTCTTTAATTTCTGAACAATATGTTTGTGTGAGAAAAGTATTTTGTAAATGCTAAACAGATCAACTAACTACACTATGTCACCAGATTTATGAAGGCATACTTCTCCACAATGGTCTTAAAGGGCACACTATCATATTCAATGTGAGTAGGTGTGAAACAAAATATACATATCAAAGGAAAATAACATGCGCTCAGAGTAAGGGCTGCGATGGTTACAGAGCTCAGTGAAGCCTGCTTTTTCTGCCTCCTATGAAATCATGCCAATCTGGATAAAATACCGCGTTTTCAGGAAGGCTCCTGTGTTACCGTTGAAATGTGGGCAGCTGCACTTTGTTGTATATGACGAGAGCTTGGCACTAATCAGAACCAGGACCACACAGACACTCGGGTGGGAGCAGGACGGAATGAGCACCTTCAGTACCCCAACCAGAGTCTCTGCCAAGAAAATCACCTTCCAGCCTGTTAGCTCCACACTCCAGACCCCTCCTTCTTTACCACCTTCTCGTCTTTCATAGATTCTGCAGTATCCAGTCAGGAAAAAATGGAGATTGTACTGCGAGGGGTGTAGTTATGGCTGCGGGGCACCCAGGGGCCTCTACAGGCCTTGTAGGCTTCATTACACCCCTGGGTGGGAGGCCCTGGGGGGCGGCCTTTTTTTGTATGTCTGTGGTCTCTTTACAGTATGTGTTTTATTGCTTATTACAGAGGTGACGGAGATGTGGAGATGAATGGGAAAGCTTGAAGGGAGTTGAGAACGGTGACATGGAGTCTGTGTTCAGGTTGTGCACATATGTTTCCTTAGACAAATGCATATATGTGTACGGTATGAGTACAGTAATGGGAACCGTTCTTCCCAGTTCTCCATCTTATTCATGTGAAGAGACTGTGCTAACCTCACGGCCTGACACACTGCTCTTTCAGGTGAGCTGCTTGCTCTTGCTGATATATGATGTAATTAGCGTATATGACGTCAAATAATTAACACATTTAGCTGACGGTGTAGCACCATAGTGAGCAGAAGCCAAACAGCATTAAAATATAAAGGTCAGCTGAAAGAATTCTTCTAAACCGTAGTTATATTTGTGCCTGAACACTAAGAATCAGTAAAGGCTTACTGGCCTCATCCTCACGCTCCCGACCCCCCAACTACAGCCAGTGCTGAAGCCACAGCTCTCTGCTGTGTCCACAGAGTTTTTATAGACCTTGAGACACAGACCTGCTTCAGTAAAGAAACCGTACGAGCTGTGGTCTGCATCGTTCTTCCCCGATGGAGCTCAGAGTAGCTCCCCCTCAAATAAAACCTGTCCCAATTTGTTGAGGCTTTGCCGTTTTGCCTGATAAATTTGCACTTATTTATTTATATAATTCTAATTTGTGCCCTCGTGTATGTGCCTGAGGCAAGTCCGGTTTGACTTGAGCTGAGGCTGATGTCTGGTTTCTGGCGTTCCTAGCCGTGTATTGAGAAGTGTGTGTGCACCACACGCACACACACTGAGACGCACAATTCCCACTGCCAGGCTTGCTCAGTACAACAGTAAATCCACCTGCACGTACGTATGTACGTAGAAACCATCGCTCTTGTTAAACCGTTTTTGGAGCTGAGAATCTTAATTTATGCTGTTTTTCTTTGTAAAACTAACAAATTTCTGCTAATTTCAAATCAATGTTCATGAGTATTAATTTATAATTACATCAAGCAAGTATGTATTGAGGTTTTTTGTTAATAAAATGATTAATAAAGATTGAATATAATAAATATGCAATTACATATAATTTTTATTTATTTTTTTTAATCTGATAAAAGCACAAAAACGTGTTTGTTCAAAAAAAAACATGGAAAACCATAACAGTAATTACTTGTACAGAGTGCTTTGCAACAAATAAGTACATCAAATATGCAATAATGTATGACTAAAACATAGCACATTGGATTAAGTTAACCAGCTGATTAATAAAAACAGTAATACTCACTTAATAACAGAACATTGCAGAGATTTCCCAGATATCGCAACCAAAGGCCCTGCAGCCTGTACAAGATTGAGAGATCATTTGTATCAAATACCGCTCTCAAATAAAGCCATTCTTAACAGATCATTCGTAACTCTGATTAATAAAATATTAGCACTGTGAGGCTGTCTTAACCCTTACTGAAATAATGAAAATAGTCATTATAAGGGAAGCAGCCATCGGTTTATTTAACCATCTTTTGCGCATTCAGTCGGAAACAAATTGACACTTTTTATTTTTTTTAATTTTGAGAGACCTGCCCTTGCTGTGGCCTTTTTAGGGGGCTTTCCCTATTGCCCCATATGTCTAATCAGGGAAAATGAGAGCTCTCCTCAGGCTGTTGGCATGCCAACAGCCCCTGCATGGGGGCAGAGTAAAGATGAAGGGAGGGAAACGGGATGAAGGGCAGAGCAAAGTGATTTCCCAGATTACTGACAGTTGGACTGGGTTATCCATGCCGTCACAGTGTCTGTGTGTGTGTGGGTGTGAGAAAGCACATGCACAGTGGTACTACACTTTAGTCTCAGGGCCCACGCGTGCACACACACGCAACCGTTCTTCCTACCTGCTATGTTAGCTCTGCCAGCACAGTCTACCTAAGATTGGATACACACACAGATATACACACAACAAAATAATCAGTCCACACCAAACTTAAAATGGAATTCCCTGCTATCCCATCTAATTATGCCATTTGCAAGTGATTAACACACTTGCACCTTTCCCTCTTGCTCTTTATAAAATTTCCTCGCAAAGATTTGCACCATCGAACATGATTAAAATTCTGCAGGAATATTTCCAGGGGATTAAGAGAAATTTATGGGAAATCATTAAGGCCTGTGGGAAGTCATTAAGGCCTATTATATCAAGGCTGTATTTTGTTTTATGTAAATAGAAACAAACGTTAACCATCAAATACAGACGTAATTTGGGGGAAAATTACGTATTACGGTCAGCTAAACTTTTATTCAGTCAGTGGATTTTTATTATTTATTGTTCTTCACTATTTGAGCTATTTTAGGTTTTGATAGTACCTGATTTTAATTTAACTTGTTTTTATGTACCTGTAATGCCTCTTTGAGTATTTATGAAAAGCACTCTATAAATAAATAAAAAACTTATTTTAACAAATCGTAATGGAAATAGATTGATTTAAACTCCTTTATAAGCACACTGAATCAAGCTACTTTCTATATGGTAACATCAAGACTGCAAAAACTAGGAAAAGGTTTGACATGGTTATAAAATGTGTGCCTTGCTTCAGGCCACAATCTGCTTGAAAGCGGTAAATCATGTTTGTAAAAAGTGATTTGGCTCAGACAGAGCATTACGATTGGCTGCATGCAGTGGGAGAAGGGACTGTGATTGCATATGAGTCCTATTAATTAATACTTAAATGGAATGAGTATAATCGGGTACATGTTTTTGAGGTTTGTGATGATCAAGGGAGTGCTAAAAATGGTATCTTTTTTATCCAAAACATGTCATAACTACATGAATTGCAGATTTAACTCACTTTGGGTGAGGTCACTATTATTATGTTTAGATTGAAAAAGTGCAAATTTTCCAAAATTGCTGAAGTCTAAATCCCTATGGAAATTATATAGAAATTTACTATGCACCCTCGTCCACTGGGGGATTTAGTCTCAAAGGCAACTATACTAGCATGTTTGGTCATGCATAGTTTTCAGGTTAAGAAACTCTCTGACCTTAAAACCACTTAAATCAACACACTCTGACTCGGATCGGGCGTCTCTTAAGAGTAGCTTCTTTTTCATTTAAATAGCTGACTATTATGGAGGTTGATGTAATGTAATGACAGTTTGTGCAAACAGACAGAGAAGGTAGCTGTCAACATATTGAAACCATCCAACCCCCCCCTTATTAAAGACTCTATGCCCCAAAGCAACCTAACAAACCAATAATAATGGAACCTTTCTTCATCTCCGAGTGGTGTTGCTACAAGTCGACACTTCCATTAGCTGTGAGGAAATGAACAAGTGTGGGGAACTGGACATCTCTGGGAAAACAATCGGGAAAGCACACATACATACAATGTCCAACAGTCTCACAGAGTGCAGCTTTCTTAAGGTGGGCCGGCATGGAAACGTATACAGGGGGGAGAAACGGAAACTGGAAAGAATGTAAGGTCGGCAAAAGATCAAAAATACGCATTTGCCAAACAGAGGACAGCGATCTGGAGTTAGTTTGACATGTCTTTTAAAATTTACGATATTTCTTAAAAAATTAGACACAACTGGCCCACCTTAAGAGGGGAGAAAACAGCTGCCAATGGAGTAAAAGAGAAAAAGTGAAGAAAAAAAAGAGAGAAGTGAGCTGGATTTGTTTTCCAAATGCAGTCACATTCTTGGCAGGGCCTTAGCTGTCCTTGCCAGTGGAGGGTGAGAAGAGGAGGGCTAAGAGGTAGAGAGAGAGAAAGGGCAGATTGTTTTCCCTTTTTTCCCACCTTTTTTTCTCACTGTGCAATAGATTAAAAGTTTATATATAAACATTATTTATAGATGTACTTTAATCTTTGACCGTGGCTCACTTTGCCTCTCAGCAGACACGTGTGGAAATGTTATCTTTCACCATGTATGTCTTGTTAAACTATAGATTGCGTCATTTAGACCCTGCTGAAAAAATTACCATTTCATGTTTGGTTTCAGCAATTAGATCGGGCCGTCACACAATGTCCTTGGCTATTATTTCTATTGCTTTCACTCAAGGTAGTGTACATTGTTTTGTATTTATGCAGCGTCCTTTTGAAAATCCACAAATGGCGATAGAATAAGCGTATTGTTGAGCAATACCATCTGATTAATCTGGTATATATTACTGACATGCATGCATTGCTTTACTTGATTATGAAAAGATTTTTCTTTTCACACTTCATGATAACTGCTTGCAATAGTTTTAACTGAGCTACTCGCTACTACAACACTAGGTCTGGTCTCATCCAGCATTAGAACCCTTAGTTAAATAATTATTAAGTCAACCTCTAGAGCCGGATAATTATCTGTAATAAAATCACAATGTCCTAATATCTCCCTTCAATCAATGCAGATCAATAGAAACTGAAAGTAACCTCATCTGTCTGGAGGTCAGTAGAACTTTGAGACAGAAATAGAGGTCAAGCTTATAGGAGCTGGCTATAGGTAACAGTGTGAACTGAGACTCGTTGATGTTTAGTTTTCAGACGTATCTGGTGACGTCACAACCAATACCGGCAGCAACTTTGTTTAAATTGGTCATGGTAGATATTAGAGTGAAATCGGAAAGAAACCCATGCATCGGTACCGAAGGAGAACAGTGTGTATTTGCGGATTCACATTATTTGCATAAGTGACAAGAATCATCTAGCTGTGACATTTTTAGGACTAAAGCGAAACAAAAAATGCGATAAAGCAAGACAGAGAGAGAGAAATATCAGCGGATTTAAAAGGGGAATAGTTGTCGGGCACTGTGAGAGAAAACCACAAATAAACAAGAGAAGAAAAGTCCAAAAGAAATTCCCGCTGATACATGTGAGAAAGAAATGAATTCAACGAACTACACTTTTCTTCTACCAAAAGAGGTTTGCATACCGAGATGTGGAAGATTTTTGGTAGGCAGCATAGATGGTGAAAATCATAAAAACGTGCATTGCAAGTAGTGTTTTGTTACATCACTTCAAGGCGGTACCACAACTTCATACAATATCCCTAAACAATACATAGAAACTCCTTTACATAGTGCAATATGACAAAACTTAATGATGTTTTGCATTTTTTTTATCACCATCCTCTCTCATCAGAGTTTTCATACTTCATCATACTTTGTTTTGTTGAACTTTTATCAGGCAGCTGAGCCCAACAGAACTGGGGAAAAATGTGTAAGGAATTTGTGCTGATGAGTCTAAAACAATGAATCTAGAATCGCCCACCTCTAGTCGACGTGAAGTTTCTCATATACAAAATGTTTCTGCTCATGTGCTTTACATTTTATTTATGTTTATATGGGAAAAACAACCAATCCTTCGGCTTTTGGAAATATTTCCTCGATCTCTGTGCCTTTAAAGGGTAAATGATTGATCCAATAAATGTAGTTATAACTGACAATTTAATTTAATTATGGTATACTTAGTTACAAAGTTTAAATTCTGAAGTATGTACCAAGAAAATTATATCAAGACAAGACACAAGAAAGAAACAATCAGTACACACAGAACGACTGTTGTATTTATGAGCCTGTCATGGTTACTTGTTAACATCTCTGCTGTAATGGGGTAATAAACCCGTAAGAATGAACAACTTTGTAAGGCAAGAAAACGAGAGGCTAGCGGCCTCACTGCTGCAAGTATGCAGATGTCATTTGATAATTAATGTCTTCCACTACTCATCAGTGCCAGGCGCCATCGAGCTCTGCCTAGCGCTACCACTGGCCTTTCCTTTACTCCTGATGAGTAAGGAAACCAACTCCTTACTCTGTGGTTCTTTTCATTTGCCAATTTCGAAAAACTGTGGTGTTACTGGGGTAACTACTGGGTGTGCATTTTATTCAGGCAGCATCTTTTTGCTTCACAGTTTATAAAATAGTTCTGGTTTCAATGGGAGCAGCTCCATCTTTATGTACTGGATATCTTCAGGCACTTCTGTACTTGGCTTTCCCTTTTTGGCATCCTTTTGTCTTTTTTTCTTTGTAGCTTGGTCACAATCACGGGTGGATTATGAGACAATAAGAGCCTTTGCGCAGACTTCCTAAAAGGACCCCCATACTTCTAATCGTATGGAAGTGAGACATCCACACCAAATAGAAGCTAAACATGTATTTTTCTCCATCTCTTTGTGTAATCATTTGATTGATTTTCTAAAAATAAATATGAAGAGTCATTTGAGGTTGTTCTTAGCCCTGGTTTTGGAGTCTGTCCATAGTTGCAATGTTGATGGAGTGAGAGTCATTTTGGCATGATGTTATTCAGGCAACAAAAATAACAGAAATCTCTCTTAGACGCAGCTTTCCCAGGGGTTTTATTTTACAAATCTTATCATCGGCATTATCACCATTAGTCTTACAAACGGCCAACTGCAGAGTCTGCTAGAGCCAAATAGGAACATGAAGACGGCAGGACAGGTGGTGATGTAAAGTCTGTAGGAAACTATCGGAAGCAGGGTTGAAAGAAATATAAAGGAAACGGGGAAAGAAACCTGGCTGAAGGGACAGAAAGGGCTAATAAGAGAAACCGAACTATTAATGAAAACATTGTTTACTCAGTACGGCTTATTTGCCCTTATCTGGTACAGACATATCCCAAACACGCATGCTACTCAAGCAAACAGTAAAAAAAAACTGCTGTAAAGTCAGGGTAGGACACTGTGTTCTCATATTCAGCAGCACTGAGGGATTTACTGAGTGTACTATATAAGGCTTATGGATACACACAATGACATGGGGGCTCTTTGAAGGAATGTGTTTTTGTAACAAACGCACTGCTCTTACATACCAAGCAAATAACCTGCCAGAATTAAATTATACATCTGAGCTCTACATAAATGAGGTAAACTGAATGCTACTGATCTTTGCTGGAATAGTCTGTGTCAAAGGTCAAACAGTTTGACACCAGAGAGTCAAGTCTTTGTAGTTTTCCTCAACAGTTTCCTGCTTCAGGTCAGGTACCATTGCTCCTGCCATAATAAATAAAAGCATGTATTCAGTCTCCGAGTAGTTCTTGCTTAAGTCCTGTACCTGCCAAGCATAAAATCCTGAAGCCCTGCTTATGTGCACATATGTAAGTTGAACATTACATATTGTTTTTATATGCCTGTGTATATGCAGAGTCTGTGCTTGTTCTCACTCAAATCCACAAGGTCACATTTAAAAAGAAATAGGCATATAGATAACATTTTGTCACTTTTAAGGGACTATTAGCACCTTTTAATAATCCCCTGAGGGTAATTAGCCTAGCGGGGTCAGCAAGCCGAGACGTCGTATGAAACATGATCTCATTGCCTTTGACTACTTCCGACCCTGGGATTCTAATCCCTCTTCCACCTCCATTTCTTTAGTGATCAGACTCCTTGCACCACATCAACACTCGGCCTGGCTCTGATCCATTACTTAACCACTAATTACTCGAGCCACCCTTGGGAGTCGGAAGCACTGACCCCACGTCTGCTGTCATGGTGTGAATTCTAACAAGGGTTCTCCTCAGGAGCCTTAGAGCTAAGCTTTGCTAACTGCAGCCAAGCATGCATTCACCTTCATCTTCAGCTGCACCGGTGCTGAGATCCATGGGGACACAAATGACGACATGTAAAGCAGTTATTTTAGGTCTACTCCCGGTGTGAGCTGACATGTACCAGAACATGCCAGCAGCTGCATGAAGATTGTATTAGCTTTGAGGGTTATTGTGTGGGTTAAACTACCCCCTGAAAGTGGCTGATTCAAGATTTGGTCAAAGAGCCCTGAATTAGGATTGCTGAAAGAGTAGTACGTCAAAGTTAGTCAACCACTTTGTTAAGTCAACAAAGTGGTGAGATCCTTTTTCTTCACTACACCCAAGCAATGATCAACTTTTCTTGACTCGGATTCGTTTATCATTCTTCTTTTTACACTTTTTGAGAGTAAACTCAGATGTCTGCAACAGATAAGGACCAAAAGGACCTACTAGGTAAACAGTCTTTTCATTGCTGTTACTTTCATTATTTCTTGCTTCCTCTTTCCCTTATCTTTCTCTCAACCCTGTTTCTGAGCGACTCCCTTTTTGAGAGCCAGGTTTAGCTAATGTGTCACGCTTTGTCTGCTAGACTGTGTCATTTGCATATGATCTTGTGTAAGGTCATAAAGCAAAGGACCAATTGGTCGAAATCTCAAGAGATTTGCTGTATGTCTGAATCATGCATGAATTTAACCTACTTGTAGAGGCGCAACTTTCTCAGGTCTGATCGAAATTTCTTTAGATGCAGTTCAATCATGTCAGATTCAATGAAAGCAGCACCTGTGCAAAAACATCCAGTCCTGCACATCACATTCACTCCACAGAAATGGCTCACTGTCCTGTTTTATTGTGAAGAATCCTTCCAGCTCCTCCTATCTCCATCGTTTCTGAACAGAGGATTATCAATCCTGTCAAAAAGAGAGTGGGTCATGTTTTATTAACTCTGAATTGTTCCAGGCATCAACATACATTCCCACATATTCTTCTAAAGGATGTAGTTCAGAGCTTGCAATTAAAGGTGAAGCCTGCTTGGGGGAAAATGCCATGTTTTTGCAGGGGCAATTAAAGTTTGGATGCTGTGTCTTATGGAAGAGAATCAAGGTGCATGTGGCTGAGCCATTTGAGCTGCAGTGTAATGGCAAACTTTTCAAGCCAGCATTTGATTCCAGACAACTAACGTGAGTTAATCTTGTAAAATCTTGCGAAATTGTTAACATATTATTGCAACCTTTCAAAATGTTGCTCTTCTTCACTTAGTCCCCTGATTAGATGTGTTTTTGTTTAAATTGCCATGAACCGAAAAACAGATCTTTTAAGTTCTTACCTAAGACCTATATTAGTGTCTGTCTATACACACTGGTGCTGTTGCTTCACTGAAATAAGCAGATTTACTGGTGAAAATAAAATATTACCAGGAATGGACAGATGGAGGAATCAGAAATGGTTTGACATGTTTTAAAGATTCAGATTATTCTCATGTGCATAATAAAAAACACAGCAGTTCACACAATGTCATGAAATTCTTGCTTCACCAGTCTCCCCTCACACTAAACTATAATACAATGTTAATGGAAAATTACAATGCAAAGACAAAGAAATCAATTAAAAACTTGAGTGTAAAAAAATTAAGGTCTTCTTGGGCCTCTTACACATATTGCAAACAGACCTAAGATAAATTAATGAGCAAAACAAGCTAATAAATACCCAGCATGAAACGTTACCTTTTATAGACCACATCTGATGGTGTTCAACATGCAAGTTTGGTATCTTCTTTTCAGCATAACATCGTCTCTGTGACCCGACAAGTTATTTCTTCAGTTTAATATACTGTAAGACCTACTGGATCCCAAAACATACAAGGTTAGGGTACCTTCTGGTTAGACCTCAGACCCCAGAGGGTTAAAGCTATCTTTCACCCCTCTCAACCCTTAAGCGGGCCACTCAAAAGATATGTCTTACGGTCTTCAAGGTGTCCGACTTGTTAAGGCCCATCCCATGTAACTGCATGTCAAGACACCATTGAATAGACCGTTTTTAACTTCCAGACATTTTGAATTGTCATTGCAGAAACAACAGTCATGTAAATATTAACATTAAGCATGGCTCGGTTCCAGGAAGTCATGAGTGTGCATGCACAACACCAAAGCTCCTGAACTAGCTCCCCCGAATGGAATCCTGAAGCATATATTTGTCTTATGAAGCTCCCGGTTTACTTTCCATTATTTATCTTCAAGCTCAGATAAGTGGGATCATTTTGTCTTCATTCTAGGAAGGACCTAAATCAAACCTTTTTTGACCTTTCATCATCTTTACCTCAAGTCACCCTCCACCAACTACTGTACACATTAACTCAATCTCTCTTGCTTTCCCACTTTTTTCTCATACTTTTCCTCCTTATCTCCTCTCACAGTCTTTCCTCAGCTCAAGTATTCTATGTACACACAAGGCCTGAACCACTTGTCAGAGTGTATTTTCCTTCCATGACCTTGTATATAGAAGATATTAATTTGTGTATAACATACTGGGTGGGAGCTAAGGTGAATGACCTACAAAGACAGGGTATTCAAGGATGTAAGGCGACAAGTGGTGAGGAGAGGTTACAAAGATTTATCAGAGACTACTGTTTTACTTTTACTTAATGTTGTGAAATATTTTTAATTATTAAAAAAAAAAATTCTTCCATATCTCTAATTTAAATCATGAAAAAGAGACAACTAGTGCAAGCTAGATGAAGCTTTTTGGGTGACATGGCTTAGCAGGTGATGAAATAACATGAACGGGATACCCAGAGGGAATCCATTCTGATTTTCAATAGCTAGGATTATAAACTCAGATCCGTGGAGAGGAAGATGGTTAGTTAGCCTAATTTGCTAGCTTCCACTTTATGACTGGTATATAAACTTTACTGCTCCTCTGCTCCTTTAAATCTTGTATTAAAGAAACTTTACACAACCAAAACTATGTGTAACATTCAGTCAGACTCTACAGTCAGACGGTAGAGGGCTATGATGTTCTCCAGTCTGTGGGGCACCGCAGAAGTTAACAGTGCATCTTCTACGAATGCAAGCCATCAGAGGTCAGAAAACGGCTCCCATGCGAGACAACCCAGCCAGAGGGTCGAAGCTTAGACACTGTTTAAACAAATACGTCCATAAACCGCGCATAGTATTCCAGCTTTTAAAAATGGATTGGTATGCGCAGCAGCTGCAGTATCATTTTAGTTTACTTTTCCATATACAAAAAGTGAGGAGATAAAAACTGAACCTACCTTAGCCAGTCGTGACCGCACGGCCCAGCTATTTCTGGTTTTAAGAGGAGATAATGAGAGTAAAATAGAATAGAATAGCCTTTAGTGTCATTCCACAGGGTACAACGAAAATAATGGTTTCTCCACCCAATAAGTGCACTTAAAAAGTATGAAAAACACAAAGCTAAGCTAAGCCTCCCTACTTTATTTACGTCAACATTGATCCTTTCACTAGATGGCAGTGATGAGGTGAAGTTTAAACAACTAAAGTAGTAACAGTACCAGAGGTTGTGATAATGTAGCTGGTAAAAACAAAAAACCTGCAGCTTAATTTCTAAATAAATGAAATTCTCCCTCTTAATCGTTTGTGTATATGTTCATTGTGTCTTGCTTGACGTTTAGCTCTACTGCCTCAATGATTTCAGTTTGTACTGCTTTTCATAATCTCAGAAATATTGAACAAATATATACAAAGAATTGCAAAGCAAGAATGGAAAGCTTTGTCCGTATCTGTATACATCTTTAGCATTGAGCATAAATGGTCTATGAAGTAGGGCTGCAACGAATAGTCAATGTAATGGACAAAAATTTATTATAAAATTAGTTGTCTACGAATTTATTGGTCGATTAGTCGGTGATGTTATCGGACACCGTCTCTGACATCGCGTAATAAGAAGGAAGTAGATACTAGGAAAAACAATCACCACAGAAAACTTACAAGCTGTGGGAGCATTTCTTACTTAATACGGCCAAAAAATATTGTAAACTGCAAGATTTGCAAAGCTGACCTGTCCTGGTGTGTAGCACGTCAGTAATTCTGGAGCATTTGAAGCGGAGGCACGTTGGCTCTGTAGACGATGAAGACTTGTCTCGCTAAGCTAGTTAGCTCAATGTTAAAGTGAATGTACTTAACGCTTCTGTTGGGTTTAATGTGACTTGTGAAATGTAGTGAGTTGTTCATGACGTCGAGAGTACCATATAACTATCATTAAATCACGATGACATCTCTATGTTACAAATGTGACCCTACGTTAAAATGATACACGTTGCATTTCTCATTGAGGCGTTTCACATTACTGCTGAGAGTGTGTTACTGCCTGCCGAGTGCACACCGCTGCGTGTGTGCGTGTCCGATGTGGGCTGCATCCAACGTGCAAACGATTTAGCCTAATGTAGTTGTTGACTACAGAATGCATGAAAGCACGGACTGTTGTTTTTTTCTACCGTTGTTTATTTTCCTAAATTTACATGGATTTTTGATTTGATTCCAGAGAAACTGCTGTATTTTTTATATGTTTATGTTATGTATACTTTTTATTTACCTTTTTGTATTTTTCATATACATTTTTCATTTATTCATTTATTTATTTATACATTTATGTACCTTTTGTGTCAGCAGTGATATGATGCAACATGAAAAGACTAAATTCCAGTTTAGCAGATCCACTGTTGTTATAGCAGCCTGTTTGGTTCAACAGTCTGTTATAAAAGCAGTAAAGTCCATTAACAGACATTTTGGAAAGAATATTTTGCAGTCGTGAAGGAAAAGGTGGTTAATGGTTGTGTGGGAGAGTTCGCCATCCACAATATCTATTTATATCAGATCATTTGACTTCAACCACATCCTTGGATTCTTATCTCAACTTCTTGATGAGTCCTAAACAGAATAAAGATGTGCTTAACATAAGCCCTTTAAAAGATTTTCAACAATGTAAAGTTTGCTGCACGTAATACTTTTACACTTATAGATTCATTACCTCTGCAGTGATGCGGAATGTGGAGCCATTAAACATCAATTCAAGAGATTAAAGGAGTTATTAAGTCAGCGCTTCAATGTTTGCCTATAAATGAATGACTGCCTCTCAATTGTCTTTCTATCACTCAGATGTGTGCAGGTTCTTAGATGAATTAACGGCAGGGATATAGATATAGATTTTCTTTCACAGCTGCTACTTATAGGTGATTGTTACCTGCTTACTGTAGCAAAAAACAATTAGTAACTATGTCGTTGTTGTTCTTCTTCTCCTATCCCACCTCATCCTCCTCCTCTGTATATACTAGGAGCTTGCAAATCTATTTTAGAGGTCATGCCGCCATCTGTACCAAGACATTGTCAAAGCTGCGCTTGTTCAATCACTGAAAGCAATTTGGCATTATATTATCATTTATGGGCTGTAACTTCATTTTCGGCCTTGAAATTTATCAGTGTGATCTATATCTCTTCAATCAAAAGGACCATTGTCGAGACAAACAGGTTCAGGATCTATCAATCAGTAAAGTTTATTATACAGTATAGTGTTTCCCACAGGTTGAGAAACCACCCGCGGTGGTGGACGCACAGTTGGGTGTGACGATTGGGTTCATTAATAAACTAGTCAAACAAAACTTTATCACCTACTCAATTTATTGTAAATGAATAACCATATTCCATGTTAGGGTCATCATAAATAACTTAAAATTAATAAAAAGGTAACAAAAATGTACATTAGAACGGTAATAAATTACCATTTGCAAATCAAATAAATAACCTTTTACATGTCAAAATAAATTTCCATATTTGAAGAAATAAACAGTAATAATAGATGTTTTGCGCTTACGCTCTCTTTATTTAATTTTTAAAAATAATTAACTGTTAATAAATAACTATTAGAGTGTCTCGGTCCAGACATGAGGTCTGCAAAAAATATGAAGCAGTGTATTCATCCGTTGTATATGGAGAAACTGAAGTCTCTTGTGCGCGCAAAATATTTGTCGAATTTGCACAACTTATTATTTTATGTGCACAAGATACCTTTAGCATTGCAAAAGCAGGCCTGTTCTTTGAACACTAGGGTAGCTCCTGCCTGTTGTCCTCCAGTATGTGCAGCTAATGGTTCTGCTGATGACGATCCCATATCTATAAGCAAAAGCTGCTAGCATTTGACTCTGTAACCAATCGTTTTTCTGTTTTAGGCATAAACACCTACCTATGTTTCCTGTATATTTTTAAGTGCACTTATTTTGATAAATCACAGTGGAATTAAGGTTGCTTGGAATGACTGTGTTCTGACTTAATGAAATTAGCATACAATCGGTCCTCCTCGCAGTGTTACAAACACCAATGATTTGACATTGCGAAGTGAAAATAAAAATTTGTAAGCCCTGTTCCGACCATATTATGTTCTAACGTGGCTTTGTTCATCAAGAAACACATCTGGATTGACAATCATTTATCTTGTGTGAACAAGATAATAATTTATGCCCATCATTTTTTTTTTTCTCAAGGGACTTGAGGGGCTCGGTAGTTTGCCTCTCTTTATTATAAAAAAGATTTCAATTAACGAACACTTTCTCAACTGATAATAGTCGCACCATCAATGTTAATTCCGTTAACCAGTATATGGCAATTTCTATTACGTGTAGGAATTAAGCTAAGTAACCAAGCTTTAATTAATTTTCCACATTGTTGTAAGCAAATAAACTTTCAGATTGCACCTGGAAGCCTTTGTCTCTCATTTGAAGAACTGTTTATATGCCAAATTGAACGCTAACGTTCTAGGAGAGCAGAATAAAAGGACCAAATTAAACTCTGCTCTGGTTGTTCCCATTGGTCCGCAGGTCTGTGTGCATCTCCTCTGGCTAAGAAAGACTAGTCTGCATTATGAGATGACAATTGGTGTCGCAATCGTATTGCTTGAAAAAAAATGTTTATTCAGATTTGAATTCGGGTCTTAATTTTCCCATGGCGGGCCACCCAAGTAGAGCCTATGAATGGGAAACACTTCAGTAATATAGCCTTCAAATAACCAATGTTTAAATATTTAATTGTATTAATTTTTAATTAATCTGTTTTTTGACTTTTTTATTTGCTTCTTTTTTATTTTGCTAAATGTCAAGTAAAAATCCTCCTTTCATAAATCCCTGTACTGTCTGCCCAAAGCTAAAGATGTTGAATTTATAATGATAGAAAACACGAAAAAGGCAAATCCTCAAAAGTAGAATTTATGGGACTTCGGATTCACGGTGGTGATAGGTAGCTAATTTTTATAAGCGTATAATGTACTGGGATAAAGTCTACCAAGTGTTGGTTTAGCTACACTGCATGTCTTATGGATTTATTGCTTTTTTAAGCCCCCCATATGTTGAAAGCAGTTTCGAATTAAGTTCTCTGTTGCCCGTGTTACAAGTCCAGTAGTGTTTAGTGCTGGCTATAGGGCTATAGCTAGGAGTCATTTTTTTAACTACCAAGATATTTCATTTGAGTGTGAATTATGTGCTCATACAATTACTGAACCCTTTGTGGCAAACATAGGAATCCCCGACCTCTCCCACCCATGTGGGAACTGACACATATAATTGCCAATTTAGCAACTTTTCAGACACTCTTTGCAACTTAATTTCCTTAAAACCACTTGCAGTAAATCTCTTGAGTTTTTCAGAGCATTGGGGGGCGGGAAAGGAGAAATGTACTCAAATATATTACAGTAGGATGTGATTTGATCTCTTTCAGCAGCCCTTCTGGTAGCCGTTAATGGGTTTGAGTTAACAATGGGGAGGCTTTGTGGGCCCACGCTCACGTTCTGTGTTAAAGGATCGAAACGAAAAGGTTATGTGGAGGGGTAAGACCTAAAACTGAGTCAAGCTTTTCAATAATGATTAAGGACAGGTTTTAGGTCATAAATTGAAAAAGATAAAAGTTAACCAGCAGCAGAGAAGTTTGAGTATTTCAATAAAGTATATGTCTTCTTGAAAAGCTAATACAAAGGCTTACTTTGTAACTTGTTTTATAAATTGTAGATCAGCCTGAGAAATAGTCTTTTTTTTTCTTGAGATGCCATCAGCATGACACAGTAACATTAATCTGCAATAATATATAGTATAATGTAATTGATGAAAAGCTGGTTTGACTTCAGAGAAAGAAGTTGTTTTCAGTGTGGGCTGTAATCTCTCTATTAGCAGGAGAAGCAATAATCATATCAGTCATGTCTAAGGACATTCTCATGATCCACATCCCACTGTTCAGGATTATAAAGGCATTGAGCCAGGGATTAGTGAGGAAAGAATAAGGCCTTCATTGAACAACAGAGGAGGGAGGCCAGGGCTAATGGATCAAGACCCTCTGAATACTTAGACGCACACACACACACACGCACACACACACTAGCATTCTTAGTCTTTTACACTGATTCAGCTGCTCATCTTAATACTACTTAACTCTTCGTAAATGGTGACAGCGACATTCCCAACAGATTTATAGTAACTACCCAGTAGCTTCAGCAGTCAAAGGTAACAGCCCCCCCAGACCCCTCAAGGCCGACATTAAGTTGTCGCGTGACTTTCTTTCTGTCTCATACTGTTCCACTTTTGTATATCCAAGTGTATCATGTGTTGTTAAGTAGATAAGCAATGTCTAGTAGGAAGAGAGAATTTGCGCAACTATTGCTAATTTAAACAAAGCAAAAGGCCAGGTCTTGTCCCGGTTTTCCGGTGTTCTGGTGTTCCGGTGTTCTGGTGTTCCGGTATTCCGTTCAGGTGTCAATGTTGGGTTTTTTCAGATCAGGTATTAAAATTTCCTGTAGTTGCCAGGTTTTTCTTGCTTCAGTTATGCACCACCTCCCTTTGGACACATAATAGGGTATTTCTAAGATCTGGGGTACATTATGTTTTTATCTCAAATCAAGGGTGATTATTTTTTGTGAAGAATTTGATAATTGCTTGACAAAAATAATAAGCGGGTCAGTGAAAGGAAGTAGTTCATTTTTCATTTACTTTCATGATCAATTATTTCATAAATTTACCAAGTTGTCCTGTGACGACATCGCAGTCCAGTTGACTTCTTTTTTTGACCTAACAATCCACTAACAATCCAATAGATATCATATTAACTTTATAGAGGACAAGAAATAACAGCAATTATTCATATTTAAAAAGTTAGATATTATCAATTTCGATCATTTGCTTAAAAAACATAATAATCTGGCAACATTTTGCTCTTAACATGTATGTTTTCTCTAGAGACAATACATTCTGACTGTTCCTTATTCTCTTCCAGGCTTGATTCCACTACACCCTCCGTTCTCCTGAGACTGAGCTCCACCTCCAGCCCCGGCCCCAGTGCCTGCCGATTTACCTCAACAAGACCTCCAACAACCTCCACATCTTTGAATTTCACACCGTGCTGCATTTCTCCAACTTCACAGGGGGTCCAGTCCTTCTGGAGGCCCCTCATCTCCCCAAGTCCCCACATCACTTCCTCCCTAAACCCCAGGGACGGGACCCTGCCATGTTTCACTAACTGTCCCCTCCCAACCGGCGAATGACAAGTGTGCATCCGAGGGTGGGGCTTGCCTCAGTCTCTAATGATTGGCTGCTGGATGGAATTAAGGTGAATGGAACACGTTCCCAAGGAGCAGGACCCTAACCCACCAGAGGGAGAAGAGAAACGGTGAGTTCCTGTTTTCGTTAGTAGTCAAATAGTCCACTGCTTCTTTTTCCGAAAACTTTTGATCAACTTTTCCTTAATGTTGTTGACGTACGTGTCCCTGAAATGAAGTCGGCACGGCTTCCTCTCATGTGTAATATAATGTACTTGGGAGGTATTCTGAGGACATGACTAAAGGAACGTTTTATCTTCAGTTTCCCTTTTATTGTCCAAATCTCCCAGATGGCCTTTCTGTTTTTACTACTTTCTCAGTCAAACAAGTTAAACAACATAGCCTCTTTTTTCGTCTGCCACTCTCTTCGTCTCGAATGAATTGTTCCCAGAAAACTAGGCCTATAGCTTCATCTGCCCCGTACACTCCTCGCTCCTCAGCTCTAGAAGAGAAGAGATAGCCAGACCGGCCTAAACACAAAGCCCCTTCTCATTAATGAAAACATACTATTAGTGGAATGGAGCCGCTGTCATAGTGCTGTTGCTAGTGGAAGGGGTCCTCTCTCTGTGAGTGCTTTGGATAAATCTGGTTCAGTGCGAGAGAGGAGTTAAGTGGAATACATTGATTGTAATCACAGGGGACTTTATTTTTTGAGATGCATGTGACGGATGATTTTTTGATAAATATTGACCCATTGCACATTTACTGGAAATGGCATACAAACAGGTTATTGTTTTAGCTTAGATCTGGGGGATAAAACAATATTGATAGAGTATATTACATTTGCTTAGATGGTTCACAACAGAAACGTCAAACACAAACACAAAAACTTAAATCAGAACGTCAAGTGATTTTTTTTTTTTCAAAAGTGAAATTTAAAAAGAAATGGCAAAGGAATGTGTCACTGCAAGTCAGCAGCTTTTGACAAAAATATGTCTATAATTTCATATTTATGTACTCTGCCATTTAGTGGTGTCAGTGTTATTATCGACTCACCAAGTAAAATATTTAATAAATACAATTAATTGAAAACTGCATGTGAGCAACATTTTACAGGAACAGTGTTTAGCAATATACTAAAGGTCAGCCCTAAAATCTATTTCCTCCGTACACAGGTGCAGCTCATCAGACATTACCGGTGTAAAGAGCTAGTAATGCTAACATCGTTAGCTTCATCATAGCCTAACTCTAGATAGTAAGGATATCAAACAGCAGAAATAAACACAGTCTCAGACAGACAGTGTGCTGCCGCTCTTCCTCTGCTCTCTGTCACTACATGTCACCTACCTCGTACTGGTAACATGCTTTTGCTCAGAACCACTTCAGAGTTGAGCTCTGAGTGGAAATAATGAAAGAAGAAACATATTCTATTTCAGTTAAGAAGAAAAGTTGCCATTGTCAGTTCGTTCAACCTAAGGAAGCTGTTTGATCAGCTTCTTATTCAACTGTTGAACAAAGAGAAAACAAACATGAAGAACTTGTAGAACTGTGATAATTCTGACCACATTGCTCATGGCAACTTGTGGCCTGCTAAAATCACTCGTTAGGGTGAAGTACTGACGGTGCATTTAGAGTTGTCCCCCACAACTGAGGAAGTTGTTGACGATGAAGAACACAACATCAGTTATGAGGAAGTGGTTTGTATTTCAAGACGGGCTACGAAATAAGGCGCCTGCACCTTAAGCGAAAACTTAAGGTGCACGATGGACCGCCAGAAAAGTCAAAAGTGTTGCCTGTTCATTAGAAGTGAGGGCTTTTAGATATTTTCTTAGGGCTGTTTAATAATATGTGCCCTTTAGTTGTATGCCTGTTACCTTAAAAATTCAACTTAATAATGCCCTAGTCTCATGTGACTTGCATAACCAGGTGACCTATGGTAATATGTAATAATTACGGAGGACTTCAGTGATATTAATTCTGTGTTTATGCACCATGCCTGTAATTTGTAAATAAGTAAAGAAAATTCCACTGCAAATTACCTACCATTTTTCACACAGGTCCCCAGGTGATTTTTAGTACAGTGCGGATAGGGTATATTGGAGAAAAGTTATCATTCAGATTAATCAATTAATAGATAATATAGTTGATAGATTAATGGATAAAAAAATAAACATTTGGGGCACCACATGTAGTCTTGACTGCTTTCAGACAAGGAAGCTGGCGGACAGGAAGAGGACATGAAAGCCACAACAGAAAGAATAATATCATGTTTAAATTTGGCCCCCAAATTATTTCACACAAATTATTATCTATGCATCTACAGTTAAATTTATTTCCAGCTATTCTCGCCTCTACACAGTTATTTTTATACTCTCTTTGTGTGTGTGTGATGAGGAGAAAGTACAGTGTTTATCCTCCAGTGGCATTGGCACAAGTTACTATAAGGGTCACATTGTGAGGGACCTTGCACAGTTCTGTATACAGTCAGAATAAATTCATGTTATAACAACAATAAGAGTTATTATTATCAGGTGGAGAGACGAGCTGGCTGCCTAGAATCCAGCATCAGATAGATTCCACATGTGCCGTATTAGAAGCTAATGTTAAGAACGTCAATCCGGTGGAGCCTGGATGGATTTCTCAGCTAACATGAACACCTGTCAGGAGATTAACAGCTTTTGCTTGGGGACAGTTGGTGTCGTCATGAATGTAGGCGCCTGTACATTGGCCTCGCCGTTTCACTTGACACGTTTGGGTGTAACTGTTCCACGTATCTTTGCTTATGTTGCAACACCTGTACTGCAGCGTTGGCTGCAGCACTTTGCACCACATGGATAATTAAGAGCACAGGGAATAAATCTCGTGGGGCTTCAGGCTGGACCAGTTGCTGCTTAGAGGAGATGTATGTGGTGTATATGGCATGACAGTGGATTTTATTAGGTCTCTGCCCCTCCCTCCAGCATGTTGTCATCCTGTTGTTTTGAACTGCTCGGCTTCTTTGAAGTTATCTAAAGTTACCAGTATGCAGACAGAGAACAGAACACCTGTACCTATAGACTGAAGACTGTTTGATTTCTTCTCACACATATTCTAGCCATTCTTTTTAACACAGACGTGAAAGATTCTCTGATAATCAATCATAGAAAACTGAAACGCTTTACACACTGGATTCATACTGTGTAGGTAATCTTTTGAGGTTTCTGAGAACTTTGTGTGCACTGGTTTCACATATGGACTCATAAAAGTGCCTAAATTGTCTTTATATACTTTGCAATACTGGATTTAGTTCTTATGTGGATATGGAGTTGCAGCCTGTGTCACAATGTGACTGCTGCTGATGTAAAGCAGCTTGCACCGTGTTGCATTCATAGTTGGAAAGGCTTGCACCATAGTGCTGGGTGCAGTTCAGTGTGTTGCATCTAGATATCTTTCTTGCTTCAGAGGCTGTTTTTGTGCAAGACAAGATCAAAGTGCTCAGTGTTTCACATGGCTGTAGCCTTGTTGCGGCTGTTAAGATACAGTCAATGAAAATAAGTCATTTGAATGACTTACTTGCTCACCGCATTTTAATCATTGCTATTTATCTTTTGCGTTAGCTTCTTTTTTTTTTTAAAGTTGGATGAAGAATCAGCACTGCTGTAGAATTTTATGTTCACCATAGGCGTGAGCGTTTTTGCCCGGCTGTAAAATATCAGCCTTTATATAATTAGGATATGTGTGATTAGTAAACGTCGCCACCTTCATTTGTTAGCTGGGGCTCATTTATTCCGTTTGTACTAAAATGGATATGACCATTTTAAATGTATCAATGGCCACTACCTTGCGGGGGTCAATTATGTTGACATCAATACAGCAACAGGATGGCAATGAAGATTGGAGATAGTGATAATGTACCTCATAAATAAAAAGCAGCAAAGCGTCGGACTATCAGACGTGTGTGTGATGAGTAAAACCAACAGATACAGTAAACAGGGACAAATTAGCACAGTTTCGAACTAATAAATACATTCTTTAACATAAATTGTTCTATATATATATAATTATAGGGTAATAACATCAGGACATTTTCTTATTTGATATGTGAAATATTATAATCGGATTATATCATAATCTCTCTCTTTCAATGAAAAATGACAGAGACTCGATCTGTTCTCACTGTTTAAGAACATAACCTTCATCTGTATCAGGGAACACTGTCAGACCTGTTTGTGCAGTCAGAGAGGGGAGGGTCATGTATCATAAATACATTCACAAATGTTTTGTGCAAGCATTCTATGCTCTTAAATATTTTTTTCATTACACGTGATGAGAATGTAAACCTTGCCCAAGCTGTCCAGGCAGGATTCAGTGCATTTTCTTTTTAACGGATTTGATGTCACGGTTTTGTGTCAGCATGGATCAGATTCTTTCACCTGGCTTGCTGAAGTATGGCATGTCTGTGCTAAACAAGTTGCAGGCTTTCCTTCCCTGGACGTAAAGACAAGGTCTCATGTGAGGTGTGAGACGTTGCTAATTGCCCTGTTGCTATGAATTTTATGACCTCTCAAAACAGGGTTTCGATGTCCACTGGGGATTGAAATATTAAGTTGGGCTTGGAAATTCACTGGATGTCATGTTACTCTACATTCAAGCATTTGCTTATAATGACAGTATAATGATGGCACTTTATGGCTGTACCCATCCAGTGTGTGTTGAGTACATATACTGTATAAAGCTACTGCCTGAGTACAGGAACATAAATACTCACATGGTAAATTAATATCCTTCTTAAGAATAGACTGTCTGCTCTTAAGACGGCTATTAACTGATATCTGCTGTTTTTAAGTCGTCGCCTTTTCTAATTTCAAGGCAGTCGCTTCAAGTTACTTTTCATATTATAAAAAAGACTAATGTAATGTTAGTACCATTCATGGAACATAAATGGTGAGGGGTATTCCTCTGTCCTCAGATCATTAGAGCCTTAGATAACCTGCTATCTCCTCACTGATGAAGCAGTGATCAGCCAGCGATCATATCTGCTAATGCTGCATAACTGATGATCTGTCAAAGCCATGTTTAATCACTGATCTAGATCTTATTTTTTTATGCCATGGAGAGCTCGAAATATGTTATTATTAATTGAATCTGTCTTTTGGTTGTGATTTCACTGACATTTTTCTTTTACCGATGAGTGTAGTGCCTAGAAATCACATTATGCAATTATGCTACTATTAATTCAGATGCACCTGCTGAACACTTTTGATAGTTAATCTTCATCTACCAAGCAGCACAAAAAAACATTATTATTAAATTTGACATGTGCAACCACTACAGTCTCATGTGCATTTTTGTACATTCATGTATCTACTTAAAATGTTTTTACTTATTTGAAGCAGTTTTAAAGATATTAAATTGTCGTGCAGTTATGCATATTTTTTTAAAGGAAATATTGCACATATGATTTTTTAATTGTTTGAAGTGTTTTTGAGTTCAATCTATGCAAAATACACATCATTTAATTTCACATGTACAATAAATGCAGCTAAAGACATGTTAAATGTAGTAATTTAGACTATAATGTATTTTTGTCAACTATATAGTAGTGTGAAATAAGCTATATATACGTATTTGAGGATTCTGCTCCCTGTTTATTATTGGTTTTGCGTGGGTTGCTACACACTTTTTGGTTTGGACAGAGGGAGTTGTGTGCTTTCACTCAGTGGCAGGCTATATCTCTGTCTAGCCCAGCCTGTAATTTAGACAGTGGCGGGACACATGAGAAAACAAAGTGTCCATTAACACTCAATGTATAGGACGGGGCAGGGCCAGCGCCTTGAACAATAGGCTGCGGTCGTTCTCTAAACGTAGAACAGGGTGCCTCTAAAACCATTTGGAATATCATTTATTTTAGTCTCCTGAGTGATTCGTATTGTGTCGTCTGTTTAAGGAGCAGCAGTTTTAAATCAGGTGCTTCTCAGTCCTCCATCTCAGTCCAGCCAAAGAGCATAAGTCTTCTCATTTCTTCTAGTGATATCTGGAGCTATAGATAATTCGGGTTTTATTATGCCCTGCTCAAAACAAAGTGAAGAGTGGGTATATCTTAACTTTTATATTTTTTCACAAATATCTACACACATTGCAACCAAATGTGGTATTCTTCCCTTCTGTTTCCATGGTTACCGGATGAACATATTAAGTGTGTTCATATCCAACATGACTTCGCAAATTTTCCACATAGCACAACTACAAACAAAATAAATGCCAGGTGCGGAGTAGAGGCGATTTGCATAGTTGATGACGGACGCAAATGGTGCGAATAAACCTTGTTCATATCCCCCTGAGAGGGACGTGAATAAACTCAAAATCCCACCGGAGTATCTCTTCTTATCCCGCTCAAAAGATCCAGTTAAGATATATTAACCGGGATTGTCGTTTTTGGAGCATATTTCCGCTACTATTCAGCATTTTTTAACAAAACATTCTACACAAAGTAGCAAGAACTCCAATGGCCGTTTTTGCTATTCAGGATCTTATCATTTATGATTTTTTTTTTCTGTTGTTACGAGTTGATTTTTCCCACAAAACTTTTTGCACACATCTGTAATGTACTGGAGAGGTACCTTTGGTAGTTGGCGAATATAAAGCATATTATTCTTATTTTATTTTGAGGAAAGCTTTTTTCCAGATAGATGAGGAGAAGTGCAATTATCAGAGTCAAGGTAAAATAAGTTCTCTGGGTTTTTATAGGTTATTTTTCTTTCTGTCATTGCCATGATTGGATTTTTATTTAACATTTGAAAGTAATTTGTCAATACTGTGAAAATCACTTTTACAATCTTAATCTGCAGTGTGTCCATGTTGCGGTGCATAATCTACGCAGCTTGCGGTCAAGAGCTTTTAAAGGGACCATTTCTTCCCGAGTAACTGTGACGGGCTTCTACATTATCGGGGTAAAGCTCCATTCTGTTCCATTGCTTATTCACTGGGGGTTTTCAAGTGAGGCTGTTTGGACTAAGGCTCCATCTGCCAATTATTTGCAAATGCAAAAAGATTTCATTTGTATTGTAATTTTAATCTATTTTTTCACTCTTGTTCTGTCTTTTACTCCTCCCCATTCTCCCCACTGCTCCTTTACACACAAACACTTAGAACAGTCTGGCTTGCACCCTCGCCAATACAAACCCACATCATGACAACTACTGTACCGTGGTCTCATCACTTTCAGTTCATTTTCAATTACAACCTTTTTTTGAAGATTGGATGTATTAAATAATGATTTATATCTTGTAGTATCATCAATTGCGTTATGCAATACATTTCTTTTTCTTTCTTTTAATCTCCCTGGAATATAATTCAAGGTATATAGCTATTGCTCATTCCAGCTGTCTGTTTTTAGTAACATATCAAACGTATTCAAAAGTGATGTTTTGTTATTTTGGGATTTGCGATTGTTATTTTTCAGCAAATGTTGTGAGTGACACATTTCGCTATTTCGATACATTACACATTTTTCATTTTTGTATTTCTATGGCCACAATTTACACAAACTATGTGTCTTTTCTTGGGCAGTGTGTGTGTTTTTTTTTTAAATGCGAAGGCAAAGTGTGTGTCATAGTTTTTAGTTTCAGAACTAAAAACTATAAACTAAAAACTTTGTATATATATAGATATATATATATATTTATATCTATAGATATATATATATATTTTTTTTTAATTATATATATATATTTTTTATCTATATATATATATATAGATAGATAGATAGATAGATAGATAGATAGATAGATAGATAGATAGATAGATAGATATATGTAGATATATGTAGATATATATATCTGCAATTTCCTGATGACTCTTGTGTAGGATTTGTTGACAAGAATCGTATAGACTATTGCCAGTCTTATCCTTTCATCATACCAATTTATGGAAAGTCTCTGCTTTTGATTTTTTTATTTTTTTTGTTAATTTGTATTTTTTTCAGGCAGAACCAGAAGTGCTCAGTTACCTGACAGCCAAAAAATAACTTATTGGACAAAGCCCACAATTGCTGTCAGTCACAGGTGGAATCACTGGCTGTCCTCCAATCAGGGCAGAATGGGTGGTACTAGCAGCAGAGCAAGAAAGTCCCACTGCCTGGAGAAGAGAGGGAAGGAGAGGCAGAATATATTTGAGAATGTCAGCAGGCTAAAGATAGCACAATTGGTAGTAACATCAGTGTGAGTGAGTGAGACACACAGACTTCAGTCCATGCATGAGGGCTATGTAGCAACAAGTCAGGCACATCTCCAACTCCTCTGCCATGCATATTTTACAGTCCCACAGCGTCATCAGGTCAGCACTGTAAGTCTTTTTTCATTTTTCCTTTCTTTCTTTTTCACTGGTGTTATTGATTTGCCTTGTCATTTTGGACTGTGTGTGCATTTAGCTGTTCAACATGTGTAAATGTTTCCCACAGATTTGGGAATACCGTGGATATGGAGAGAGAGAATAGTGTTCAAGTTTCTGTAGTGTTGGCTCAAGTTGCTCGGAGGCACAGCATGAGGGACCTTGCATATTTAGAGGTGTGTTGCAATTCATATCCCATCCCACGTTTAAGAATTGGAGATTAAGAAGTGCTCTGTGGTTTGCCTCTGTAAGCACACGGGTTCAAGCCACAACTTGCAAAACATCACATTCCTTCAAAAAATATTCAACTCTCCCTGATTATCTTTGTCTAACTGACATACGTGTCTCACATTTTAAAATCTCATCAGGCTGTATGCTTCTCTAAGCACACACACACAAATCAAACCTTTCTCGTAATTTGGTTTGTTTAGGATTCTGATTCAACCACCAGTGTAGACAAGAAGGTAATTAATGGTTAACATGCTGCATCCTGTAGAACATCTGACCAGACAGAGGAGCCATATTTGTGCATATTGTGTCTTTTTCTGCTTATGTTTTAGCTTTTGTTCTCGGGGCCACTTGACACACTTCTCGCTAAATCTTTCCACTCAGAGCTCTTAAAGCAGTGAAAAGCACATCGGAGACTCGGCCAAGAATACTGAGCACTTCTTTTTAGCTGCAAGGCTGCCAAAACTCACAAATGCTATTTAGGGATTGATCTGATCGGAAAAGAAGGTCAGAGATAATTATTCATAAAGTGATCATTTATATTATAATTACATTATTCTATCTTTTGCCAATTCTCAGGATGTTGTCAAATTTGGGCTTAAAAATGAATTGCTGCTCAGCTCAGTTTTGGGTAAATAATGTTTAATATTTGCCACGTTCTGGCAATTCAGATTTTGAGTGACCCACAGACACATGGCCAGACGTCTTATGCCCCCACAAGTTTTATGGAATAATTGGGAAGCCCACTAATTGACAGTGAAAACCTCTAATTGTCTTCGCCTGCCATTTTTCTCAGCCTGCTTACGTGTGACCCCCTAAACTTAATCAACAGCTTTGTTAAAGGGTACCCCGACTGTCAAGACTGGTATGCTTTAAAACATATTTGACGGTATCAACTATATAAATGGGACATTAAATTAACTCTACATCCCGTAGTTTGTACAAATTTGGAAAAAATAATTGAACTCGTAGGTTGCCATTGCTGTTTACGTTGCAGTATATTCTGAGTAGTGACGTTCAATGGTTGTGCTGGCCGGCTTTTTGACAGCTTATCCTAATTCAACAGTTAAAAATGTCATCTGACCAGCCTTTCAATTTGAAACAGAGCACGAAATAAACAAGGACTTGGGAAACTTTACTCAAACTGAGCAAACACAAGAAGAAGATGAGAGACGTGAGGAAACGAGAGTGGGACACAATCTCTGGTATTTTTGCAGGAATTGTGTTTCTATGGCAACCATGAAGGAGAGTGTTTGTTGTACAGAGCTCCGCTTTTTGACAGCAGCTGATCAAGGTAAGCACAAAGATCATACCATCATTGTATCATAGTGTCCATGGCCATAGTCATGTCCGATAGTTCGCTTTCAGACTCTGCATCCTTGAGCTGGTTCAGATTCTAGCAGGAGAGCGTCCGGCGTCTCCTGTCTCTGCCGCTTCGTACAGCGGTTGTCACTCGCTTCTTGTGGCTTTTATTCTGCTTGTGTGGAAATATAGTAGGCACAGCGTTTTAGCCTTCATTTATAACCAGTATGACCCGAAAGCTGTTTTAGCAGATGTGATAGACTAAACGCTTCAAATGCATCAGGAGAGAAGTGACGCAAACACAGACGCGGGTCCTTTGGAAGTTTTGTACGTCCACAGAAGTCTTCCCACTGTTTTCTCCTCTTCTTATCCGTGAGAAAGCTGTAAGGACTTACATCGCTTCCCGAATTGCCCTTCGACTGGAAAGTACAACCAAAAGCGGCACAATTCGGCATTATATTGATTTTTCTCTCACCAATACTACAAAAACAACAATCGACTACAGCGACTCAGCACGACAATAACCATTCTACGTCATCAGCCCGAAATGCAATGCGCCGTTAAGGTAATGCCGACCTGCGTATGTCAAATATACATTAAACTCTGAGGACTTAGAAAGTAATGGCAGTATTTTATGTGTTCTTAACACCGTGTATCATTATATAAAAAGATTTATGGCATAATGATGCCTTGATGTCCTTATAGTCGGAGTTTCCTTTATAATTTGAAAAGTTCAATTACATGGCGAAGGGTCCATAAGTCAGGGGTTGGGAATTCAAATCCCACATGTGCCTGAAAACTGCGTCATTCGGGTAGCACAAGGTTTTTTGTTTTTTTTTGACAGGGTTATATTAGGTCTGGTATAAAACATGTGCAGGCTCCACAATGTGGATCACACTCAGCTGTGGCAACCAACAATTAGAAGGAGCCAAAAGGAAAATTAAAGAAACCTCAAAATGTACGGTACATGGCGAAATAGTCCCCTTCCTCCTTTACTGTTGTAGTAGCTTCACAAGTGAGCGCTCTCACTCCTCTAAGTTTTCATGGGGTGTAAGCGACTGATAAAATATTTTTTACGATAAGCCAAAAAAAGCCTCCTCCACAAATAAATGAGACAACCAGAACATTCATATCCATTTATTACTTTAAGAACCACTGTAGTTCCCGCATGGTCCAGATCCACCTCTGGCCACTGGGCATTTCATGAGTTTACATGTACTCCCCATGTTTACGTGGGCTCTCTACTGTTTTTTCCAGCCTCCTCCCACAGTCCAAAAACATGCCATATATTTGAACTGGTGACTCTAAAATTGACAGCAAGTAGGGCTGGGCTATTCTGGATAAAATGTGAATTGCATTTGACCCTGGACAGGGGTCACATGCAATTTCATGCATTTCTGAAAGAAACTACTTAACACGTAAGGCAAAGAACTTTATTCATGGGCAACATTCACAGTACCCAATTCTTAACAAAAATGTTGAAATTAAATATCAAACTCTCAAATGTTAAACAGCCATGCAGTCATTTAGCTGGCAAACGATGCCACAGATGCCATGAGTAATTAATTGACAATTTTCCTCTTTTCCTAATACCATCTTCTTACTAGAGTGGGTGCTGAAGGTGCTCTTGCACCATGACTCAAGGACTGACATATTTTAAACCCTTTGTTTACCACAGTGGAGAATAACATCATGTTTGTAGCAATAAACAACCTTCTAGATATGGTAATAGACTCATCTGATTCTTTCTCAAAGGACAACTTAAATGCTTTTGTGAGTAGTTGATTTCAAGTTTGCCCTTGTCATATGACTTTCTTGTTGCACAATGTCCAAATTTTGTAGCTGTTTTGACTATCACCCTCTGCCGTCGTCGGTATATACATAAACACTTACGATTTAAGGGATGTCAGATTCTTTCAAATGATCCTGCCCCCCCTGAATCTATGACTATATATTTATCACGTGAAATTTCTCCAATCACAGGAACACAAAACTGTTTTGTCTGTGTCTTCTTACTCCAACCTTGCACCGAGATTTAGGCAGTTCTTACTTAAAGGAGTAAATGTGAAAACTCTATTATGCACCATCATGGTTAAACTTTGCAATTGATCTGCACTTCACAAGCATGCTGAACTGTGGTTGACTTCCGTTCGGATCAACTACGGTCCGTTTATAAACCACTATTGTGTGTGTCAATTCTTCTCAAACACTGCTTTGTGGCTACATTATATCCTAAGATGGGCCACGGGTGAGTTTAATTGGTTCTAATGAGTTGCTGCTGTACAGCAATTATAAGAAGAAGAAAAAAAGCTTCAATTAAAAAGACTATTGAAGAACATGCTTGAAGTTAATGCCCTGTCCAAATCATATCATATATTCTGAAAGGGGCAAAGGGAACTGGAACTGACTTTATGAGAGGACTAAAATTGAAGCCAGGTGAAAATGTGAAGGGCAGTTGGAGTTGGCATTTAGTCTAAATTGCAGCCACTCATGCACATAGAAATATCTACCATTATGTTTCAGAGGGTCTTTGTTTGTTTTCGTGGTCTGCAATATATTCCTGCAAGTCACTTTACATAATGTTCCATTGTCGGCTTAATTGAGCAAATACGTTTGCTGTATAACAGTAATTAAGTAGTTGGAGTTAAAGAATACCTCATCAGAAAGCCCAGTGAGATGTGAAACATTCTTAAGTGACAAAGTTATTTAAATTTGAGTTAATTAGACAGTAAAAGGTCGCTAGCCGAGGGGGTATAATGATGGCAGAAAGTGCAGAAAGGAGGCCAATCTTTCATACATTGCTAGCTCCCTCCTAACACTCTACAAGATCATTTCAGGTATTGTATGGTAAGAATTGCATTTTTTTTTTTTTTTTCATTTTCTGTAAGGCGGGGTACAGCCAGTTCATCACAGGGCCGACACATAGACACAAACAACAATCTACAGCCTTCTATGGGTTCATGCCTGAGGGCAATTTAGAACCGCAAATGCAACTGTATTGCAAGAAACTCAGACTGTGTGGAAAACATGCAAACTCCACACACACACAAGGCCACAAGGCCAGATTTTAAGATAGAGTACTAGTTAAATTGTGTTTGCAGTTTCTTATTATAGTGAATATTGAGGCATGTTATACAAAGACACAATGCAACTCCTTGCTGCCTTCTCTGTACTTCAGCACACTCAAAGCAAAAATTGCACTTGTAATGCCCATTTCTGGGCATGAAACCATACTGCTGCTCACAAATTGTCACCTTTTTTTTTCTTAAACTAGCTTCAACTACTCTTTCCCAGTTCTTCATTGTGTGGCTCATCAGCTGTATAGCCCTGTAGTTGCTACAACTCTAAACATCACCCTTGTTCTTGGAAATCGGCACCAGTACACTTTTCCTCCATTCCTCAGGCATCCTCTCATTCTCCAAGATAGTGTTGAACAATCTAGTTAAACACTCCACTGCCCTCTGCTAGACACATCTATACCCCCACCAGTTTGTCATCAGCACCAACCACCTTTTATCATTCTTTTCAAAGCTGCTCTCATTTCAATCCCTTGTACCCTCCTCCAGTGCTTCTAGCCTTCCTCCTCTCAATCTTCTTCTTTTTTCCACCAACAGTACCATAGTTTCCACCGGCACACCCTGCTTGTTATCAATGTCAGTGGCGATCGTTGTTAGCCGGGGCCTGACAGGTCCTGTTTGGAAATAAGGTGTTATTTCTCACATATTTAACTGGCACAGGTTTTACATTGGATGCCCTTCCAGACACAACCCTCCCCATTTATCCAGGTTTGGGACTGGCACTGGAAGTACAATGGCTTGTAACTTCTTTGTGGCTGGGTTTGATATAAGGGTTTGGTGTTGATACATCATAATAAAAAAACAGCCTTCCATCAGTAGACCTTGAATTTAGACAAGAACCCAACCATCCGATACTCACCCGCATACACACACACACATACAAAGATCAATGTGACAAAGGTAAAATATGAATTATCAAAGAGCAGCAAAGGAGGGGTCATTTTCTCCTTGCCATAAAGATCATACTGTAATGCGGAGGAGCACTGAAGACTATCAGGAGAGTCTGAGAGCTGAGAGCTCAACTCTCTGGATTCTGAACACATCCATTTTTTTTCAAAAATGTTGAAACCTCCACCTGTTTTTCTCCTCCTTCAATTCCTTGCTGTCATAATTCTCCTCGGAGCAGCTAGCCCATCTGTGCCTTACATGCCTTTCCCGTGTGTAATTGTGGTTGAAGGTGTTTGTATTAATGCTTGTTGTGCATGGTAGTTGCTTTATTTCATACATAAAAGAGTTGTCTTCCTGATTTTCATTTATTACAGGCGTTGTTATGGAAGATCAATTGTTCCACACACACAAATTGTTTTCTTGCTGCTTGGATTTAGAGTGAGAGAATCCCTTAGAACACGTTCAACCATATGTCCCTCTCCCTTAGTTTAAATTTGTAAACCTTTGCTGAGGAGCTCCATTACTCTGAACCTATAATCTAGGTATTCATTGTAACTAGATGCGAATGTAGCCAGCCGGTACAGGATGTCCTTTTTAACTTCAAGTTTATAGCACTACGTGAATTGTGCTGACACTTTGGTGGTGTATGTCTTATCTCCATTATAAATTCTACTCACCCCGTCCTATCATTTTAATTGTTTCCAGGACTATAATAACTAATGGCTGAACTTTGTACTTACACTACGTGTTTGTAAGCATTACCCTTGGCTTGATGCTGGAGCTAATGGATACAAAAGCACATCATGACCACTTCAAGCGCAGTTCAGCTCTTTGGGATATACCTGTTTATATTTTGAAGGGTAATGAGTTGTCTGTAGTTGAGATAGTAGGAGAAGTCGGAATTTGATTACCATTCAATTTTTTGGCCAGTTTGTCTTCTTTGAGCTGTGGCCACAACTGTGCATACTACTTTGACTCCCGATCACATTGCAAGCCCTAAAAACCCCTGATCTTATCTGTCAGATTGTATAGCAATATGTGCAGATACAATATGGTGTAGTATATTTGCAGTAAATGAACTAACCTCTCGTTGTTTTTCCTCTCTCTATATTTCCTGTTCGTCTTCTCTCAGGTGGCTCAATGGCCCGAAGAGGAAGAGGAAGAACAGCCAATGTTCGGTGAAGAGTATGACTGGTGAGTACCAAATGGGAAGGGATGGAAATCATAACCAGTTCAAGTAGAGAAATTATTTTGAATACAAGACCGTTCATAACATTAAATATGGGGTGGCGCACTTTTGCCTTGAAAATGGTATTGCAGTGAACTGTGTGTTCTGACACCTTTTTATCAGAACCATCATACATTGTTTTTAACAATATTTTTGCTACAGTAGCTTCTTTGTGGAAATCTAGGACATGGTCCGAAGTGCTTGTTGTAATGTCTGTAAAATGATACTTTTAGGAAGGGGTGGAAACACAAACAATATACTGAATCATTGTTCGACGCAATATGAGCTTAAATTCCAGAAATACCATGTATTTGACACCCTGCGCAGAGGCGCCACTGCTTCTTAACTGAGTAACACGTCTGTTACCAAGGGTAAAAGTCCTATCATTAATGCCATGCAGGCACAGATATTTAGAAAAACCTAATCAAACATGAATGCTGTTCAAATAGAAAAGACAGTTAAAAATTGGTATTTGTCGAGCGGTTCCCTATTGCCTTTTTTTATAATGTTTCGATATTATGCTCACAGCTGCATTGACCTTGGTATTGAAAACCATTTTAGATTTCCTTTTTCGCCAAACTATTATCAGAAATAAGTTCATTGATGAAGAATCAGACAAATACGCAGAAAGTATGCATTAGTATCAGTTTAATCTCTGTGCTCACACCTACTGGTGGGACTGTTCAGCTGCTAAGATACTCCCGCCGTAGCTCTGAATTGGCAGCTATGAAAATAAACCCTCACTTTTCTTCATCAAAATCCACCTCTACTCTAGAGGAGAAAAGCTCCTTATTTTCAGGCAGCCAGTCATTTGGAAACCTCTTCCCCAGCAATTTGTTGAGTTACGTGTGATACATTTTGAAATATTTTCGGAAAAACAATATCGTACATATCAGTCTTACCTCAGTGAATGCAGGTGTGTGAGCGACAGCACAGAAGCTTATGGTAGATTATTCATCGCTGTTTTACGTTTAGATTTTTCAGCTCCAAGGCAAAGAAAATAAACCGTCTTGGCAACTGTCATCAATAAACGAAAGCCATCTGTTCCGTCTGCTTTCTTGTCGGACACAACATTCTGTCTGAGTGACAGCTCCAAATCCCATGAGCTGAACAAAGTATAAAGGAGGGAAGAGTGAGATATTGAATGAGATTAGGAGGAAGGAATAACGACAACAAAATCTGAGTCTATGAAATTGCTTGACATTAATAAACTATCTCACTCTTCCTTAATTATTATAATTAATCCCTTCCAAGTTTTCCCTGTATTTCTGTGCCACGGCTGGAATCTTGTGCTAAACTCAATAGTCCTATGGAAAATAATGATAATACGGTATGTCTACCTGAAGAGCTTGGTTGTCTAACATGCAATGTAATTATGTCACTGTTTTTCTTTCGGCAAGTGATCCCTCAACAAGGCTTAATACAGTATTAATACTGGTCAGTGGTATTACCCCTAGACCACACACATGAATGTGGAACTATTATAATAATATTAATTCAAGCTCAAGCAGCCTTGACCGGGCCATTGCACCCAGGAGCCCGTCAGGGCATTCGCAGCTGTGACTGGGCTCCAAAACACTTGGAAACACGGGTCCGACCTTTTACAAGCTACATAAACTACATAAGAATGCAATGAATAAATGACTCTCCGATGCAGACTGGTACTGTTTTGAAGTCGCCATATTTGAAATGCGTCGCTGCGCTGAAAAAACTCTACGTCACTACACTGGGCATGCGCAGATACAACTCAAACAGAAAGCTTTCCGATACGGCGTCTACATGCAACGACTGGGTATCGGAAAGGATTTCCGAAAGGATTAAAAGTACCTCCTTGCAAAGGAATGAAATCTCATTCGGAAAGGTTCTTTCCATCTGGAAAGGGGTGTTTACAAGCAGCATTTTCTTTCCGATTAGACGTCTTTTCCGATTCTCCCTGTAAACCCACCTACTGTAACTGAATAATGTCATATGGAAGTCTTCAGGGCCAGAATATGAAAATAAACCCTCACTTTTTTTCAAGGATGGTGAAGCCTCCAAAATGTGATCCATTTAGAAAAAGTATAATATAAGAAAAAAAAATTTGGATTACAATAAAGTGTTTGCACTGTCAAAATTATGGATTATGATGCATTTAGCAACAAGGTATACTCTAGAATATATAGTCCACAAACTCAAACAATATAATCTGCTATGATTTTACAACAAAAAAAGGGAGGATGAGATTAGACTACAAAGAATAAAGATTTAGGTTAAAGGTGGTGTGAAAAGGAAGCTTTCCCCAGGGGGAATGAATCACTTGTAGTGATAAATGAGAAGTGAAGTGAAGTGAAGTGAGAGAAGATTATTCAGCATTTTAAAGGGGAACCGATCCATAGTTTCCATCGTGAGTGGATCCAAAGAATTAGTTCAATGCGACAGAATTCCTTTTAATAACCAACCCACAAAGAGTTATCTTGAATCTGCAGTTCTCGGTCCAAATGAGTCTTGTAGTGCTTTCTTACTCATTGTTTTGGTTGTAAAGCTGACTTGTGTTTTTGTTCAGTCTCACAGCTCTCCTCTTGAGGCAGGAAGCTGTTTTCAAGAAAGAGCTTGCTGAAAGGGCTAAATTGCACACAGACAAAATGAACCAATACTGATACTACAGACTGCAGATAAAGACACATCCCTTCGTTTGTGGAAGCTGCTGACTTGCATCAATCAGCTATTACATTTTAAACACCAACAGGTAAAGACAAAAGGCAGAAAGTAAGCATTTTTTTCTTGAAGTTAATGTGTTGGATGCAGCAAAATGGGCAACTGTGAGAATGTGAGTGACTTTGCCATGGACCAAATAGTGATGGCTAGACAAGTGATCTCCAAATGCTCAAGTCTTGTTGGGTGTTCCCAGTCTGCAGTGTTTAGCCTACAAACATGGTCTAAGGCAGGACAACAAGTCCCACCAAACGTTCATTGATTCACATAGAAAATAAAAGGTAGCCCGTGTTGCTGTCTTGTTACTGTAGCATCAATTGCTGAAAAGTAAATGCTGGTTCTGATAGAGAGGTGTATGAACACGCAGTGCATCAAAGCTGTTTCGGTGGCAAAAAGCGGTCCTGCACAACATAAGGCAGCTGGTTATAATGATATCGCTGATGGACCTTAAAAACACCAGTTCTTCCCATTTTACAAAATCAAGTGAAAATATAGCAGAGGTGAGCACCATCTGTGAAGTGAGTTAGAGCCAGCATCTATGTAGGAATTATCAAGAGATTTATATATGTTAATGGCTGAGACCAAAATGGAGTTTAATAGAGATTGAATACTACAATAAAATTTGTTAAGACATTAAGAATATGACTATAATAATTCTAGTGTCTTCCCATGTCCCTAATAAAAGTTCATGAGGTGATGATGCAAAATCGGCGCTTTGTTTTTAGACGTTATCAGGGAATTAGGCTTTGTATATCAGACACATAAAACAGCAGTGCTGGGCTTGGGTTTGGGTAACAGCTTTCCTTTGAGCTCCACTATATATCATATAGTTTCTTGTACACAATGTTTACACTTTCAACCCACTGTACGGTCCTCTTGTAAAGACCCCAGGGAAACAATTCTGGAACCTTTCAGGCACATTAGTCATGGCCTCCGGACTGATTTGCTTTGCAGAGGTTGTATTGAGATACTTATGAAGAAAGACAACATTTATGTTGCCTTAGCCACCACACCAGAAATATTCCTCCTGTCACTGGGTTTTGCTGGTGGAGCTATTGCAGGTTTTGTTACGGGCAGTAGCAAGAGCCAGAGAACTGCATACGTATTGATTTTTGTCTTAGCTTGCAAATACAGTCACTGCAGGCTGCCTTAGGGATCCAGCTGCTGCTGTTTGACTCGCCAACACACTGAGCCGACATTTTTCCTACATGATCGTTCTCTGATGTCCTGGTTACCTCTCCTTTTGCCAGTTTTTAATCTCCTCCTTCTCAGGCCACCTTTTCTACCTCGTCGCCTGCACCTTCCCATATTCAGTTTATATTATTATAATCCATTAAGCTTTCAGTGTTTCTCCCTTTGTGGGATCTGCTTTAATCCTTTTAGGTGCTTTTTATTAGCAGATGCACTTATGTTTTCACTCAAATAGTTTTCCCTCTAAGATCATGCTTTGATTCCAAATGAATCTTTTTCATCAATTGAAAGAGCATGTACACTTCAAAAGTTTATAAAACATAAATTTTCAAAAATGTCACTTGTGCCCCTGTGCTCTTTATCTCTTTTTCTCTCCCACCAACCATCCTCTTTTTGCACTCACCCCACTCCTCTCTTCCAAAATCTGTAACAAAGCCAAAAGGCTGTGCTCAACTGACACTGACAGTTAAAGTTCTCACCACGCCTTAGTACACACAAACACACCTTCAATGTCATAGACATGTATGTACAGAGTGCAGAGATGTGCCAAAGGGTGTGTGTGAGTGTTTGCATTCAGACTTAAACACACATGTTTGTGTATTTGCAACTTGCAGTGTACCATCTTCCCCCACCCCTGTTTTCCAGCTATATATCATAAGAAATGGCTGGAAATCTGCTATTTCCTGTGTCTCTTTGCTCCCTCTCTCATTCTTGCTTGGTCATATGGAAAAAGAACAAAGTGTCCCGTTCCTGAGCAGAGAGAGGAGGAAGAGTACAGACAGAGTAAATTTAAATGCTGCAGTTAATTCCAGCTACATAGCTTAAAATTGGAAGAAATTTTGTTAACGTTAATCCAGTCTACAATGTTGTGACCACATACTTTAGGGGTTGTTGATAGATGAAAGAATCAATAAGGAGCAGTTACCATTTCTCCAGCAGTCATAATATAAAAAAGGCTTACATTGCATAAAACGTTTTACAACACTGTTAAACCCTGAGGACCGAAATTTAGTTGCTGTCCTGTCTTATCCAGTTCATTAAAAGTCTGTATGTTCAATAAGCTGGTTAAATCATGTGGTTCATAAGTCAAAGAGGAAAATTATGTATATAGATTCAGGCATTAAGCACAGTAATAAACAACAGAGCCTGCATAGAAACTGCTGCAGCTCTTTCCTTCTCCTTCTATACCAGACCGGGCCACGTCGCACAACCACAGATGAAATGTGTGTGCAGGAAACAAGCACTTGTTTTGGTGCTAGGAGCCCGTTAACTCGACAGGCTATCAGCACACAGAATGAAGTCCTGTTTTGAACAAACTGTGTAAAAAGGGCCATTGTCTGCTGGTGGTAGAATGTACATTTAAAAAAAGGAATGTCAGTGTTTCATACCAAAAACAAATGTGCATTTCCTTTGAACATGACATATAATGTATAATGAAAGTGTTTCCCTCGTCCTTATTTTAAACTCGTTATTTTGAATTGTATTGTATGTATGTATTTTTTTGCTATCTGTCTTCTCCTTGATGGTGTTTGTTGGTTCATTACTGCCTTTCTTCACGTTTACCTTCACCAACTCTCAATAATTGAACTAGCCTGAAACAATTGTACATGTGCTATACACAAACAAGTGGTAACTCCATCGCCCTTCTGCAGGATCCCTTTTCAGTTCGTCTATTGTCACCAGGCCAACTGAAGGACTAAAGACAGACTGTCATATGTCAAATATCAAGATTACATTCAGGCTTCACTAAATCAGTGGCAAGACACAACTTCCTGCCAATAAAAACATTGGTAAAGAGTTGGAGGACAGACTTCCTGGACAGTTTGTATAATGAACCCCAAAGCAAACATTATAATCTGTCTATAATTTGAATGGAAAATGATCCAAAGGGCACCAATGACTCACTCACCACCAAAAGGTCATGTTCAATTAATTGAATCAACTGTAATGACACCTGAGCTGTTTCCAAGGACAGCTAGCATTAGGTCGTTACTCAAAGTGTCTACACCCTTAATTAAACATTAGTTTTACTACATATAATGTACCCCCATACAGTTCTCATGACATGTACAGGGTATACGTGTTTCTTTATGCTGTGATACTGCAGCAGTATGCAGCCAATGACTCATTTCTGGAGCCAACCTAAAGTTGCCATTCGAGGTTAATTTCTCAACATGTGACGCTGTTGTGGTGGTGAGGAGTAGAAATAAGGAACATGGATGTACAGGGCCTGCATGCAGTGTGTCGGTGTGAAGGATTCAAGAGTCTAGTTTGGAATATTTTCACGATAAAAAAAAAGCATATTATTTCTTCTGACTATGTCTTTGTCTCTGCCTTTTTCTCTCTCAGGGTACATTCCCAGCTACCTCGAAAAGGATGAGCCATGTGTGGTGTGTGGTGACAAGGCCACAGGTTACCACTACCGCTGCATTACCTGTGAGGGCTGCAAGGTACACACATACGCACACAACCCCTGTTTCATAGACACACCAGATTTACAACCCACACGATGTCTGCCAGCAAACCAGAAATTAAGCGTTGGAGATTTTATACTTCTATGTTCACTGTTGCATACCTGACAATTGTTTCAAAGTGAGAACCTATAGCCAAACAAACAAAGAAAATAAAAGACGATATATATATAGACATGCTTGTTCAACCTGTCAGGCCGTCACACCAGCTTTCAGTCTAGTATCCTTTGTCTTCCTGCTGTTGTTCCTGCTCTTCATGTTTATTCATCGGTGTCCTGATACTGAAGGCATCATGAAGGGTTTTTGAGTAATCTTTGTTGCCAGTGATGTATTCCATGTTTGGCTGATTTGACCAGTCATGAGAGACTTGCTAATTATTTAACTTATCATTCTTTGTGTGTCAATTAGGTTATTTTTCTCTGCAAAATGAACACATTTCATGAATTATTTTAGGTGTATAAAGTAAATTCCTACCTCAAATTACAACTATACTCTAAGACAAAACCAGCTGGCTCTGATTTTCAATCAGAGAAACTTTTACCACTGCCAAAATGAGCATTTGGGTTACCTTTGTCCACCCATACATTTGCCTGAAAAATTATCAGGCGGAATTTAATGAAATTTCTTAGATCCTTTGTACTGGTCCTAAAGCTTTGCATATCTTATTTTTCTCAATTTGCTTATTTTACAAGTTAAGCCACACTTTAAGGCACTTTTAAGCAATTCCTATGTCTGGTTGCTCACATTCAACTATGATAGACGCTTCGGTGGAAGGGCCAGTTTTCCAGGTGACTTTGTTTAATCACACAAAAGAAGCAGCAGTAGTAGTTCAAATGTCAATACATTTTCATTCCTCTCGTGTCTGCTGTCTCACATTCTTGTTTACGCTATCTCACTTTCACCTTGTCCTTTTATCCCCTTTATACCTGCATCTGATCCTCTACATTCCTCTCCTTTAACTACAAACCATCCGCCCCTCCATCTCTCCCTTTCCCTCTGCCTCCAGGGTTTCTTCCGTAGGACCATACAAAAGAATCTCCACCCCGCCTACTCCTGTAAGTACGATGGCTGCTGCATCATCGATAAGATTACCCGCAACCAGTGTCAGCTCTGCCGCTTCAAGAAGTGCATTGCAGTGGGCATGGCCATGGACTGTGAGTGTTGCACCTATGTATTCACACATGTAGAATAACACACCTTCAATCAAACTGTGACCCACTCTGGCTTATGGCTTTTTTTTTGTCTTAAAAATAAAGACATTATTCCTGAAGTTAAATATTGTTCATTTTTATATTTTCAAACTCTTATTTTGTTGATGCCTAGTAAAGCAGGAGAGGTAAAAACTGTGAGGACTGTATGTAGGAGGGTTATGTAGACACTGCATCTTGAGGTAATATGCAAACTTTAGGAAACATCATAAGTAATTGCTTTCCGTCTTTATGTTTTCTTTACTTTGACTCTTTTTTTCCCCCTTCCAGTGGTGCTGGATGACTCAAAGCGGGTGGCTAAACGGCGCCTTATCGAGGAGAACAGGGAGCGACGTAAGAAGGAGGAAATGGTGAAAACGCTCCAGAACCGTCCAGAGCCCACTGGGGATGAGTGGGAGCTGATACACCTGGTGACAGAGGCCCACCGACACACCAATGCTCAGGGCTCCCAGTGGAAACAGAAGCGCAAATTCCTGGTAAGAAGAACACATTCAACTACCCTCAAATTGCAGGAAGTCCTCAGAAAACATGGTCAGACTTCTCAAGCAAATAATTCATATTTTGGGGTTATTATTTCTCATCTCAGGATTTTTGTAATCATTTGCCGGCAGCAAGGCACCATAATTTAATCAAAGTCAGATGGGGAGAAATGAACAATAAGACATATTTTAAATGAAGAAACAGCTCAAAATATCGTTTGAAGTTAAGGATAATGAGTGAAAATCTAAAATAATAATGTGAAAATGCCTCATTGTATGGGAAAGTTTTGTTTTGTCGCTGTTTTTTTTTCTTCAGCTTGGCATCTGATTGTCCCATAACTCACGTTTTTCAAGCTGTCTAACTCATCAATGCCATCGCTCACAGATCTCAGCTTCTGTTCTGGCGTGTACTATATAAATAAATAAGAAAGGCGTCTTAGATGAGAAAACAAAGTTGCATTAACTTTGCCTCTCTTTCATTGAACGGCAGTCCCTAGCTAGTTATTCTAGCACTCGGCGTGGGTTGCTTCAGGAATAATTCAAACTATGCTATAGTGTTTCTTCTTCCGTGATTTATGTTTTGAAAGCAGTCGGTTATGAAAAGCAGGAATATGAATTATGTCCTCATACAAACATGTTTTCTAAAATCAGAAATGATAGTGTTTAATTTTCCCTGGTTGAGATGAGTCGCATTCCTCACATCCCTGACTGTTAGAGAAGCGCTTTATTACTTATCGCTCTTTATTCCCCGCTGTCTGCTTCTGTATTGCTGTTTGTGCCTTTGTTCCTCACTTCTCTTTTTGGTTTGGTTGGGTTTGTAGATACTAATCCTTCTCAGCCATATTTTCCTTCATTGTTTTCATTCACACATCAACTCTTCTTTTTTTTTCCCTTTAATCTATTTCCCATGTTCAATTTTCAATTTTCCTTACCAAAGCTAGTGCAAATCATCAGTCATGAGCAATCATCCGAAAGTTGGCAGTGATGCCGCCAGCCGGAGTTTCTCTTTCACAAACTGTTTTTCTGCTGCTCTAGCGCTCAGGTTTATCCTGGACTGCCCTGCCAGTGAGCCCCTTACTCATATCACTCTCTCCCCCGTCTTACTCAAACACAGACAGAAGCTGATCTCATATTCTGGCACAGGATTACATGAGGTTCCAGCCCAGTTTCAAGCATTTGTCTTTCCACACCATTGAACCAGAGATCATTGCCAAATCAAGGGGCTTATAAAGCGAAGGGATCTGTGAGTTGTAGGATGCTGATAGATGTGAGAAAGGTGGGGCGTTGCATCAGGAGAGTGGTTCAAAGCAGTAGCAGCTTAGTAGACAGTATTGTGGATGGTGTTCTTTGGGTTGCACTGGGGTCTCGGTCAGACAGACGACCAAAAGCCCTTTGTGGAGATGGATGACCCTTGCTGAAGGACATGCCATCAGTGCAGCACCCCAGCAATCAGGCTTTTATGGTACAGTGGCCATGAAACAAGCCATTCCTCTCTAAAAGGAATATGACAGCCTGCTTGGATTTCTCAACAACTCTCGGAACACGAGTAGTAATTTTCTCTGTTGGGATGAAGACAAGATTGAATGATCTGGCCACCATTCTTAATTCGGTGAGTGAAGGAGGCCAGACATACAGCATGACCCAATTAATACCATTCTTACAGCCACACATGGCTCTGGCAACATTGTACTGGTGGGATGTTTTTCTGAAACAAGGACTGGGGGACTGATTATGATAGTAGGAAATTTGGAAATCTTTCACTCAGGAAATCCTGAAAATCTTTTCTAGTGCTCAGGGTCTCAAGTGAGGACAAAGGTTTACATTTCGACTAATCAACCGGTGTGGTTTTTGGTTAAACTGAAGGTCCTAGAGTAGCCAAGTAGAGTAACTCTGGCTGGAGAGTTCAATGTAGGAGAAGTAAGTTTCCACAGATGACAATTTCAAAAGAAAAATGTGTCCATTTGGTAACGATCAGTATAAAAAAAGAAATTACCCTAATGGCTACTTTATTCAAGTAAATGAGATTTTCTTCTTTTTTATGGTGCTTTTAAAACATTTACAAAATATACCAGAAATCTATTTTGCTTTTCTTTTTTAGTATTATATTTAAATGGATCTATTTCAAGATGAGCCTGAAAGTAATGGAATGCAAAAATCATGAAAGGATGAAAGAAGGAACATTTTTACGTTTAAGAAAAAGAAATGTGGGAATTTCCATACCATAAAATAACTTGCATATATGTCACTTCAAACGGAATCAACACTTTAGTATAGGATGAAAACACGAAAGTTTAGCTTGAGAAGCTTATTGTATTAACCTTTGATAAGTTGCAGGAAGTCCCACACTAGAGCAGGCCTTACAAAGACTGATTCGTATAGCAACCTGCACTATTGTTACATACTGTAAATAACCCCTAAACTGGGTTAATCTGAAAAGCATGAACAGTTCTATTTCACAAAGGCTTCACCCACTAACTTTGCTCTCAAGGCTGCATTTAGTGAAGCCTGAATATCTAAATTTACGTGCTAAGCCAACCAGTATGTGTCTTTTCTGTGAAGTCAGATATTGATAGCAGCAGTGGCACTGCTCCTCATACATTGTATTTTAGTTATAAGAGACTACCAAGTAAAGGATGACTGTCAACGATGCCCTAAGGGCTGCATCACATCAAGAAAAGCGCTGTGGTCTTTTTATAAAGGGAAGAAGACAGCAGAATTGGAGAAACAGGAAATTCAGGCACAAAATGACTGACCTACATTTGTTAAACTCAGTATGTTAACTAACCAGTGTTCTACTTTATGTACATCAAGCTAGAAAATGTACTTAAAATATATATTGCCAGTAGATCCTTGATGAATGAGTGGCTGATTTTCAGCACATGAATATGTAGTCAGCCCTTTTTCATTTTTAAAAATCTTGATTAGCAGAGTTTACGTTACAGATGTATTGTATTAATAAATGATAATAACTAGAAAGCAATCAGAGGGCACAAACCTCCACCAAGGCACCACAGTACCCAAGGAATACATTATTGCGGTAAAACTTTAAGCATATCCGTCCATTAATTTAGGAGTTATTGCAAAAAATCCTCCAAATATGCCATATCTTGCAACAGTTAAGAAAATGTTATTATGACGTCACATCTTGAGGTCATGACGTAACGTCACTAGTATGCCAGAATCTTGCCAACAAACAAACAAACCAAACAAAGGGCAAAACATAACCTCCTTCGCGGAGGTCACAACAACTTATTTCACAGTATATATCACCTTATCACCTAAATTAAGCAATGGCCATATGCTAAGATTGAGATTTCTTCAAGCCAAGTTCAGTTAGTAAACTATGTCATAACTAACAGGGCCTTATCAAAACATTTTAAGCTATTGGTTGGTGAGTAACGATTCAAAAGTTCCACCTGGTTGCTTGGTGCCCTACCATGCAGAGCCTTAAAAGTCAATAATAATATATTAAAAGTAATTCTAGGAGGGTAAGGCAACCTAAAAAACAGAAAATATGATCGTGCTTCCGTTAGGAGTCTGATGTCTGCATTTTGAACCCCCTGAAGCGGCACAATCATGTTTTGGCAAAGGCATGTAAACACTGCGTTATAATAATCCAGACGAGAAGTAATAAAAACATGAATGGCTCTTTAATGCTCATTAGAAGTAAGAGGCCATCTTATTCTGCTAACATTTCTCAGGTGGAAATTACATGACTGAGCTAGCCTTTTAACGTGGGGTAAGAGAGTGCGGTTCTGGAATAAAATTACTCCATGTTTTCTACAGACGGTACCACATCTGGAGCTAGGGATCCAAGGGCAGGCATAATTTGGCTTTGAGGGAGTTCTGGGCCTATAATGAGGATTTATTCAAGTAAATGAACCTTTCCTTGGTAGTAAACCGCTTGGCCTCCAAATAAGGGCGTACCATATTGTCTGATTGATGACAATATCTCTTAAATTTTTAATAAGATTTTTATAATCATAAACCGATAATGGCCGAATTGTTCAAAGCCATTTTAATTTACCATTACTCACCCCCATAATCATAATACATAAGAAGTGGAAGAAGGGTGTAACAGCAAACAAATGTTGACTTCCTCAAGCAGAGAAACAAGGAGAGCTCGCCAGCTGTTATGAGTTATAGAGCAAGAATATTTCCCAGTATTTTTTTCATATCAAGAATATCATTGAAGCAAAAAATATGAAATATTTGGAAATTATTTCGGGGGCCACTTCCACAGCACATTGTTTTTAGGCGTGGATTCAACAACCGCTGCAAAAGTTGAAAGGATGCAAAAAAAAAAACTGTAAAATATCCCATCCTTGGAATGATAGCTTATTCATATAATGAAAGTGTTCCATCTAAACCTAACATCATCTCAGTGGCTGTTTACCAGCCCTGATTGAATGCACCTGAACATTTGTAGATGGGTTTTTTTTGTAGTTTTTTAAGCCCAGCGGTTTCTTTTTTTTTTGCTGTTTAACTAAACAGCAACACATTATTGAACCCTTCTTCATTCCTGCGTGTTTCCTATTATAGGCCTCAGATCTATAAGCATACACTGGCCTGAGTTACAGCTACACAGTGTTCTCCTTCTCGCAGTCTGTGGTCAGGCATCTGGAAATAGCTTTTACAAGAGTTGGTTCATACGGCTGTATGTATATGTGCGTTTCTATACTCATACGCGTCCAGAACCATGATTTGCGAGCCGTTTGTATTGAATAGCACCTAACTGACAGATGATAAAATGATGAAAATGAATCATATTCTGTGTAACTAATCAAAACTTATCACCAGCAATCTAAGCATGTGTGTGTGTTCATGTGGCTGTATGTATATTCATCTCTTTACATGAATATATAAAACTTTCAGACAATTATTGATGTGTTTGCATTCTTGAATCCAGACATAGTCTGAGGTGTTTGTAGCCAAGAAAACACCCAAATAAGGATTTCAGTGGTCAAAGAAGAATCACTTTATTCCATGTGCATATGGAATACGTTTGCTTCAATTATCAGAGTATCGATGCAAAATTGTTAATTCAATCACATTCGCTCATATGCAGGAGGCTATGTAAGTTTCGATTCATTTCGACTGTGTTGCTCGTAAAGGTCAGTCCATATTTCACGCCCAAGGTGTGTTTTTTCGTTTTCCCAGCCAAGTGAAGCATTAAAAGCTACAGGCAGTTCTTCAAATCATACAAATCTCCTAGTTTCAATAGCTTATGAACCATCAACAATCTTATGCTGTTGGACTGTGCAACATCACGCAAATAAAACAGCTCAATTGGTCGGCTTAAAATGTCCTGCTAGGCTGTGCGTACGGAGAACATATGGTTTTGGTTGAGCGCAGACATCGAGAGTTAGACGTTCAAAAACAGCAGCATTTTTGAACCGCATACCTGGATTGCCTCAGTCATGAGGTGATCTTATCGCCTTGTCATGCGGTGCAATTTTCTGTACAGTGTGTTACCAGATGATTTATAGGAATGCTGGAGTTCAACCTGAGGTTCACATATCTAAAGTCAAACTATGTTGAATAGTCTTGAAAGTGATCCAGTTTTGGATTGAAGGTTATATGAGGAGCACCTTCTTAGAACCTTGAAAGTAGCTATTAGTACCGATCAGTCCCCACAATAAGACTTAACAGCAATGTTGTTTGTGGAGGGACTGTAAAAAACTCAAGTTCCTCATATTTCCTATGAGACACAACTCCTGCTTTTTCTTTTTTTCATCTAAATTCATAATAAGAACCAAGTGAATAGTTCATAGCACAGTGATATCACCATCCGTCAGGCAGATAAAAACATATTGGAACTCATTTCTATTCTCCGGTTATACTGGAATGAACTTTCCAGCTCTAATCCATCCGATAAAAGGTCAAGAGATGAAGCTCAGCCCATAACTGATGAGACTGCAGTAACACCCCCCTTTCCCCCTTCCTCCTCTCCCTTCCATTTAGAAAGTGTGCACTCAAGGTTGATGTCAAAGTCCAGATATCTCCCTTTTGTGTTTGAATTTTTCTATATGCTGCGGGAAAGATTTTTTTTCAACTGAAATTATCTCACTTCATGCCGATTGATCCTGGACCAAACGGCCTGGTTGCAGACCCAATCCCTACACAGTTTTGCGGTACTAACTGGATGGTTTTCCCTCTGTGCCCAAAATGGACATGCAGACTACGGACTACAGATAATCACATTGGTCCATATGAAGCCCTACATGAAGGGATTTGGAGAACAGTCTCAAAGAAACAGCATACTCACACGTTTTACTATAATTACATACTAACTGTTGTGCAGACATTTGTGAGCTCCACCCACAATCTGGTTAGATTACATTTTTCAACAAATAGTTGAAGGATTATTTAACTCTCTTTGCTAAGTTTGGTATTTTGTGTTTTAACTGTCAGTTCAACTGAATTATTTTCATGGTAATTTGCCATTTTTTGAGGATTTATTCTTTTTTAACTTGGTTTATCTTGATATTTATCCAAAATGTTTGCTGCCACTCAAATGCAGTGGAGGTGGAGGCGACAGGAAAAATGCCACTGACTTCCACCAGTGAACTCTTTATTTTGTTCTTCACACGAAAAAAGGTGAAGTCTTTTAAATAGCTAAGAACCCACTCCAGTTTCTGCTTTAAAAAAAGATTATGTGGGATGTGAAATGGACCACATGGAACACATATCTGCAAATATTTTTGAAATCCTGATTTCATGGATCTGTTGTCGCCAGGTTCTTTTTTATTTGAAATTCCAAAAACCATGTAACAAAATTGTGCTGGATTTACAACTAATCCAAAATAATTACAAATATACAATAGGGCTACAACGGATAATTAACGTTATCGACTAAAATCGATTATGAAATTAGTTGTTGACGAATGTATTGGTTGATTAGTCGTTGACATCATCGGACACAGCCTCTGACACCACGTAATGAGAAGGAAGTAACCATTAGCGCCATGGTAACACCATCGCAACAGAAAACATCCAAGGTGTGGGAGCATTTTGCCCTCAACACGGTCAAAAAATGTTGTAAACTGCAAAATTTGGGAAAGCTGACCTGTCCTGGTGTGGAGCATGACGGTAATGCTGGAACATTTGAAGCTGAAGCTCGTTGGCTCTGTATACGATGAAGACTCGTCTCTGTAATCTAGTTAGCTAGTTAGCCAGCTCAAAGATAAAGATCATGTACTTCTGTTGGGTTTAACGTGACTTGTGAAATGTAGTGAATTGTTCATGACGTCGAGAGTACCATATAATTATCATTAAATCACGATGACAATCTCCATATTACAAATGTGACCCTACGTTAAAATGATACACGTTACATTTCTCATGGAGATGTTTCACGTCGCTGCTGAGAGTGTGTTACTGCCTGCCGAGTGCACACCTCTGCGTGTGTGCGTGTCCGATGTGGGCTGCATCCAACTTGTAAACGATTTAGCCTTATGGTGTTAACTACAGAATGCATATAAGGAGATAATTTGCATTTTAAGCACTGACTGTTATTTTTTTCTACCGTTTTTTTTATTTTCCTTAATTTACATGGATGTTTGATTTGATTCCAGAGAAACTGCTGTATTTTTTATATGTATATATATGTTATGTATACTTTTTATTTACCTTTTGTATCTGCAGTGATGTGATGCAACATGAAAGGACTTAATTCCAGTTCAGCAAATACGTTGTTGGTATAGCAACCAGTTTGGTTCAACAGTCTGTTATGAAAGCAGTTAAGTTCACTAACAACCATTTTGGAAAGAATAATTCATCTTTATTGTTATTACTGTTAGTTTGAATGCCCCTAAAACAACCTAAATCTAAATTCAAACGCTGATTGCAAAATAAAAGCCATTTCATAATGTTTATTTATTTTTACATTTTTTAACCAGGAGATAAAAATTATCCGATTAATCGGTCGACTATTGAAACGATTAGTGGCCAAACAAAATAGTCGTTAGTTGTGGACCTAATATACAACAATAATTTTCAAACTTGTTGAAAATCAATTAGTTGAAAATGGATAGTCCAAACAGGTTAAATATAATACATATGTTACATATGTTGATATTGCTAAATGGATTAAATTATATTTTAAGGAACAAAAGACAAGATGAAAATTAAAACCTTGAGACTTATGGAATTAATGGTCAAGGATTAACTTTCCTTTTCATTGAAATGGTTTGTGACACTTGTGCTATCATGGTCTTTTACCGGTTAAAGTTAATATTTAATTTATTTAGATTTTCCTAATTGCTATACCATTGCCTTAGTTTGTCCTGATTTACTCAGTCCTCCTCCCTCTGGATTGTGAGTTATGATTCCTTTTGAGAGATGATTATTTCCCTACTTTTATCATATCCCATTTATTGTTAAGCCCATCCCGAAGAAATTACATCGCCCTTGATGCTGACTGTTTTTAATGGAGCGTGAAACAAAATTTTTCATAGTCATAGCTGTAATCCACACAACTGGGTTAATATATTTATTACTGATCCACAGTTTCTGCTATGCAGTCCTCTTAGTAACCGCTATCTGTCAGGTGATATGTCCCATTCCTTTCACAGCGCACAATCGGCCGTTTTTATCTGATAAATAGGTTTTAATTTTTTCTCCGAAGGCAAGTCAGCTCTATATAAAGGCTGCAAATCAAAAAGGCTACTACATGCTATAAAAAAAAAAAAAAGACTGATATTGTCTTATTGTATTATTTTGTGTTCCCACTGAAAATATAAATCTAAAAACAGGTGTCAAACATATTGTTACATTTTACAGTGTTTTACATAGGTTGAGAATTTACTTCAATCAATCAATCAATCAATCACTCTTTATTTATATAGCGCCAATTCACAACAACAGTTGTCTCAAGGTGCTTTCAAGAAAGAGCAGGTCTAGAACAAACTCTTTATATAATTATCTACAGAGACCCAAAACATTCCTCAGTGAGCAAGGACTTGGCGACAATGGAGAGAAAAAAATGCCTTTTAACGGGTAGAAACCTCGGGCAGATCCAAGACTCAGGGTGGACGGCCTACTGCCATGACCGGTCGGGTTTGTAAAAAGAGACAGAGAGAGAGAGACAGGGGAGGAGAGATACAGACGGGGGGGAAAGCAGCAAAGATATCAGCTATAATCCACTTTCTTCAACCTCTCCATGGTCGGGCCGCGGTGGCAGCAGGGATCCCAGGTTGATAATGATATTAATATTAATGCAACATTCAGCGATAGGTTATGGGGAAATACTATACAATAATAATCATCATCATCATCATGAGCATCTTGTGATGAGTGGACATCCAGCAGGTCCACAGCAGCAGATGCAATCACCAACCATGTGACTTTACAGGGCGAGAAAACACAAAGACTCCAGGGAAGAAGTCAAGTTAGTAACATGCATTAAACCATTTAACATGCATTAATCCATTAACATGCATTAAACCATTTAACATGTATTAATCCACTGACATGCATTAAAGTGAGAGGAATGTAAAAAGAGGGACAGTGAGAGAGGAAGAGAGAAAAGCTCAGTGCATCATGGGAGATCCCCTAGCAGTCTAAACCTATAGCAGCATAGCTAAGAGCTAGCTTATGCTAGCCTTAATTATAAACTTTATCATAAAGGAAAGTTTTAAGCCTACTTTTAAATGTAGAGAGGGTCTCTGCCCCCTGAACCAAGATTGGAAGATGGTTCCACAGGAGAGGAGCCTGATAGCTGAATGCTCTGGCTCCCATTCTGCTTCTGGAGACTCTAGGGACTACAAGTAATCCTGCATGCTGGGAACGCAGAGTTCTGGTTGGACAATATGGAACTATGAGCTCCTTGCGGTGGTGGGCGATGTAGCACAGCGTGTGACAGAGGGGTTTGTTAATAAACTAGTCAAACAAATATTTAACACTTTCCATTCCATTTCCATTTATAAGAAATAAAAAAAAACTTCTTCTATCTAATATCAATACAAATAACTATTTAATAGTTAAAATAAATACCATCTGCAAATGATTAATCACTCTAAATAAATATCTCACTCTTACTATATTTCATATTTCAAAAAAATATATATTTTGTTAAATAACTATTAGAGAGAAAGCCGTTAATACTTGACTATCTAACCATTTACTTTTTTTTAATTGCATAAGTACATGTTTATACCCTCTGTTGCTGAGCAATATATTTTAATTGCTGTTATTTTGAAGGATCACAGCAGAAGAAAGTGAAAGTAATACTTATAGCCCTGTTCATACCATTATATGTTCTATGATGGGGATTTTTTATTAATTAAGAGAAAAATATGGATTAACAGTTATTTATCATGTGTGCACATGATAATAATTTGCCCACATTTTCTCAAGGGACTTCAGTGGCTCTGTAGTTCGTCTCTCTAAAGAGAGATATCTTTTATCCTGCTCTGGATAAAAGATATCCAGAGCAGTGTCTCTTTAACAAACACTTCCTCAAGTTTTACAGATTTGAAGTGAAATAATGTATTTGTACATACTTGTTTATTGTTTAATTATTTTCACGCTGTCTATGCTAATTCTATTAGCTTTTTTATGGCAAATTCCATTATATGTTAGCATTGAGCTAATGGACCATGGGCTATTTTTCCACATTGATGTGAAGCAATAAACATTCAGACTGCGCCAGGAAGCCTCTTTCTCTCATTTTAAGAACTGTTTAGCTGCCAAAGTGAACGCTTACGTTCAGAAAGAGGGTAACAAAATAACAAAATTAAACTGCAACCACTGGCTGTACCGCAGGTCTGTGTGCATTTACCTGGGCGGGCCGCCAAGTTGAGCCTATGTATAGGAGATGCTGTTTTACAAAAAAGTTCATTATAGCAACACTGATCAGCCATAACTTCATAACTCTCAGCCTAATTTTGTAGATCTCCTTTTGCAACCATAACGACTCTGATCCTTTGGTGCATTGAGTCCAGAAGACCTCTAACGGTGTTCTGTGGTATCTGGTACCAAGCAGTTAGCTTGGTTTCTATCAATATGATGGACAATCGCTAAATTGACCCTATCTGTTACTGAAGTGAAAAACAAAATACCATACATACATGGACTCTTTCAGAACAAGTATAAACTTATTGTCTGTAATTTGGGCTGCAGTAGCTCTACAGTAGAATCATTAAGTCCTGGTCATCCATGACCCTGTCCTGATTCGCTGGTTACCATTCCTTAGACCGCTTTGGTAGTTACTACGCACTGCAGACTGGGAACATCCACAAAGTCCTGGAAATCTGGAGTCCAGCCATTACAGTTTGATCCCTGTCCAACCGTTTCAAATCCTTACATATTCCTGCTTCAAATACATCCTGTCCAGAACAAAATATTCACTTGCTGCCTAACATGTCCCACTAATTGACACCTACCACGGCAATGTGAAAATCAATTTACACACTTCACCTGACACTGGTTATAATGTTTTGGCTTATCGGTGTATAAAGACATGTCTCCATGCATACAAAGTACATAAGAAATCCATCTCATGTATTTATTCAGCAGGGGTCCTATCAGGGACAGCTTTCATCTGTGCGTTTAAATATATGGTGCTTTGGTATTTAAATTTAAGATGAGATGACAAACAATTTTTAGACAATGCAACATTAATGGAATATTAGATTGCTTGGGATTTGTTGACAAAAATAAAACATTTTAACAATATGATTATAGGACACTTCGTCCATTCAAATCTGATACTTACATTCATGATGCCTAAATGCCATGTTTGATACTTCTCTAATCAGCCACTAACCTTTTTCCCCACATGCAGCCAGACAAAATCGGCCAGTCTCCGGTTGCACCCACGTCAGACGGAGATAAGGTGGACCTGGAGGCTTTCAGTGAGTTCACCAAGATCATCACTCCTGCCATCACCCGTGTCGTTGACTTTGCCAAAAAACTGCCCATGTTTTCTGAGGTAAGTGCTGGTTAGCATACACAGTTCATCTTTAAGGAGTGTGCCATATTAACACCAGCATGCTCTGGAGAAAAATCACCTGAAAAATAGCTTGAGGTACAGGTTAATATGCCGATCACTCACACTTCGCTCTAGCGTTCACAGTGTGTGTGTGGCATGTAAATGAGCCCAGAATGAGCCTTTGTGGTTTCGAGAGACACTTCTGTGTGCCACGCCTAATTCAGCCACGTAATCTTGTCTTCTGTCTGCTGTTTGTAATGAGGCCTTGTGTGATTGGGTAGTTATTGGGACACTGGGTTACTCTCCAGTGGTACACCTGCAGTCTGTGTGTTTGTGTGTCAGACAGAAAGAATGGTTGTATGAGTCCGTAATGAATTACAGAATCGAAAATAGTTCACAGATACTTTGGAAAGCTGGGTTCATCACATTTTTAATCGTCATTTTTTAAATTGAAACTCATCCAGATTGTTCTTTAATTATATAGTTGTTAGCATTATGATGGATGCTTCTTTTCACATGAGCAAGGCAACTTGAATAAATTCCTCATGTTGCTTCTGGATTTCTTCTTGATTCGAAACGGTAGAAGATAAGGATGCATAGTTTTAATATTCCAGACACTGGAGCAGATCATCAGTCAGCGTGTTATCTTTTATTCACAATATGATAAATTATATTGTGAAAGAAGCTTTTTTAATCAGATGAAAGTGTGCTGGGAGAGTGTAGCCTGAATCTCTTCACTGCACTGAACTGATCATAAGTATGCATAGAAACAAAGCCGGCATTCACAAGCAATAAAAATTAAGCATACCATATAAGTGCAAATTTACACGACAGATCAGGCCAATGAATTCCAATGAATCTTCTCAGTAGTCAAGTGCAGTCAACTAAGAATCCGGCTTACATTAATGTGCGATTTAATTCGGCACATCACAGTCTATCGATTTATTAATTTCAACCCTAATTTCCATGTAAATCAGGGTGTATTAGTCACAACATGTGTTAATCAGTGGTAAAAATGTCTCTTCCTTTGTTCTTCGACATACTCAAAGAGTATGGTCTACATCTGCTTCCTGTGTTAAGAGTCTTGAGTGTCTGTTCTTATTCAACACCTCTCTATAGAGTTTGTCTTTTATTTCAATCTTCAGCACAGATGGATGTGTTTGTTGAAATTTCAATGTCCTCCTAAATTTCTTTTATGTGCTCCTAAAGTCACTCTTTGGAAATACAGGCACTTGTAAAATGTTTACAAAATTGGAATAGGAATAAAAAAGGGGCCGCGCAATTAATCTTATTTTAATCTCGATCCCACTTTTGTCTGCCCGGAATTAAATCGAAATGAGTTACCGAGATTGTGGTTCAGAAGGCTCAACCCACGGAAGTCTACTCTGTGAAGAAAATCAAATGCTCACTAGCCCTTCCTGACCAATCCAAACTGTTCCCTGCACAGTGATGTATGTGCAAACATTTCCTGGCTGAGTAGCCTTAACGTCAACGCAAGAGTATTGCTAATACAACAGATAGCAGACGGCCGAAACATAAAGAGCTGTGAAGTGTTGTGTGAAATGTTATGGGTTCAGGGGTCAGTGATGTTAACTAAGAGTAAATCATATGCAGAGATTGATTTAGAGATTGCTTTAGTGTGTCTGCTCCGCAAAAGAACTAACTTGACCTCTTGAAAACACGCCACAAACTTTTTTCTTTTTTTTAACACACCGCAAACTTCTGTAGGCTTTACGACTGACGACCAAGAGAAACTTGGACATGCATGACAGCGACCTTGTACAGCATTTACAGCACTGCATCAATATTTGCTTTTCTGTTCTTTCTTTACCTAATTTAGATACATTCCAAGAGTAAATGTTTATCAGACGTGCAAAAGTTTTGTTTAATATGGTTAAATTTATTGAGAATATTTTGGAGCATTTTTTGTTTCCCAAATGACTTTGCATTATTTTTGAGCTCCTACAATTTTGTGCATGAATAAAATATTTAGCCTGTGTACTGTTTGCTGCCTGTTTTTAGTTGTCGTTTTATGTTCCTCATACCCAAGAGAGGGCTCCAAAGGAGGATAAAATGAATCCATTCAGCTCAAATAAACCCGCTAAAATCACCAATGAGTTTGCATTAATTTGGACCAAAGACATGAGTCTAATAAACACGGTGACTGATAAAGGCCTCGGGAAAATAGTCAAAATACGGGACAAAAGGTGTGTTGTCCCTTTCTGTCTCCAGTACATGTAGAGTAATAGCGAGGGATCGCACAGCTGCTCTATCTCAGGGATCTCAGTCTTGATCAACATCAGTTTTATCATTTTTGCCCTATTGAGTTATTCCTGAAACATTGTGTTGAATCCACTAAAAATAATAATAACTGTGCCTTTCTTTCCCCCAGCTACCTTGTGAAGACCAGATCATCCTGTTGAAGGGCTGCTGCATGGAGATCATGTCTCTGAGAGCCGCCATGCGCTATGACCCAGAGAGTGAGACGCTGACACTAAGTGGAGAGATGGCTGTGAAGCGTGAGCAGCTTAAAAACGGTGGCCTGGGCGTCGTATCGGATGCCATCTTCGATTTGGGCAAGAGCCTGGCACAGTTCAGCCTAGACGACACAGAGGTGGCGCTGTTGCAGGCCGTACTGCTCATGAGCTCAGGTTGTTGCCCACTTAAGAACTTCTTTTCTAAAGTTTGAATCTGCATGAAAATCCCTTTACTTTTACTTAACTTTTACTGCTTATTAACATTAGTAGCGCCGGAGTTTGAGTTAATGTAATATACATTTTCAGTCTTCTGTTCCCTTGGAGACGCGATTCAAACCCATATTTCATATTCCTAGTCATTACCCGCTGCTCTGCAAAGTATATATTGTAGCTTTTGATGAATAAAAAATGTAATTATGGCCAGAAGATAAAAGTCCACATGCTCTACATATTCAGTGGCTAAAGGAGGGATTCTCAGTGCCAGTGTTTATTAACCTTGTACATAAGCCACATGTCTATTGCTTTGTCAGGTAGTGTCGTCTGCCATAGACATACTTTCCAATAACTCGCCAGCAACAGTGGACAGTCAAGCAACTAATCCACGAGTTGTAAATACGTCACAAGATATGTTAATAAATTTCTCTCTTTCTCTAAATGATTAGAACATTGTAGAGGGTGCATACCTGACTGAAGCCCGATAAGCCCCGTCACGACTCAACTGACCTGGCCAGGCTCGGATAAAAATTTAGAAATTATTTTCGGGCTCTGTCAACTCAGGGATAGCCCATGTCTGGTTCAGTTACCATAGCCAATTTAACATGATGCTTTTTTGATATTTGAGTGAAAACCCAGTGTAACTGTAAATAGAGGAAGATGGATGTACTGTCTGTGTTTCTGTGTTGGCCAGAGTAATTTTTCAGTAGAATGAAGGATGCTTTTAAGGTGACAGCGTAATGAGCCCCTGATCCCAGCATAGACAGTGTGTTGCGTAAATTCTAATACAATAGCTGAGCTTAAACCATGAACAAATCTTCTGTTTGTAAAGTTTGAACAACAGAAAACCATACAGGGAAACGGGGCGGTTTAAAGGTGTTTTGTCCCAGTTGTGGATGTAGAGTTTAATGAAGCGGTTTGTCAATGGTGGGACTCCAGTTTAAGTATAGTTATAACTAGAGGTGCACTGATGGATCGATCGATGCCGGGAAGCCAAGTTTGATGAAATCAACAATCGGCCTAGCAGAGACAGTGGAGGCCGTACACGCACACAAAGCATGAGCTACCACGGCTCCAAACATCTCACAAACAGAAGAATACAAAGTTCGCAATTTATTAGACCCGTATGGACAAAATAGGCTGTTGAGGAACAACCCCCAAAACGTTTGGCACAACGAACTTAATCACACATTTCACATTTAATCACTCCGAAGAAAATAGTTAGTTAAGAAGCTCTCGTTAGCAGAGCGGCTAAAGCTAGCGGGAGCTCATAACCAGCCACAAGCCCATTGAATGTGTCGAACAATACGGTCATCTATGGTTTTAAAACTTAAGGACAAAAGGAGCTCCAGAGGGACAACCCCGAAAGTGTTTCTGCACAACGATTTCCTAAGAAACAAAACAAGTTAAAGCTAAAGTTAGAGGAGCGGCCAAAGGAGCTCAGAGCCAGCTACAAGCTCTGAAGTCGCTGAACAAAGCCAACGTATAATGGACTGAATGAAGCTTAGTAAGTTTTATTTTCACTTCAAAATCTCATACATTGGTTTGAGAAACGTACGGCGGGGAGGAGGGAGGGTAGATTAATTTCAACAGCTCACAATACATACACATTACACAATGCCAACCAGCCTTGTTACTTCTGCTGCAACCATTCCGTATAAGAGCACTTATAATACATTTTTCATTATGATTTTAGAAAAGAAAAAAAACGAAAACGGAAAAAAATCGGTATCGGCCAAAAAAATTGCAATCGGTGCATCTCTATTTATAACTGCTGATGACAGTGTGGGATGTTTGTGTTTCATGTGTTGAAGCATTTAACAACAAAGCTTTACTGGCATAGAGCCACAAACAGAGTCCTTTTACAGTCATTTACACTGCTGACATGAGTAATGAGGGTTAAACATACGAGCAGTAATCATGGTAACATCTGTGTGACAGCGTAAAAACTCAGTGCTTCATCTAGGAATAACTGTGTTAGACTAGACAGAGGTCGGTTTCTGTCATAAAAGCCTGCTGGGTTCAGGCCAGGCTCAGTTACTAGCCTTGCTTTAGAAACGTAAACGTGATCACAGGCGTGAAATGACTGACAGCGCAGACAAGTGTTTCAAAATGTCTATAAGACCACATGAAAAGGCTCACTGTGTTGTCAGATTTCCTTTTGGCATTAAATATACATTTGGATATATGAACTTATGTCAATGACCTAATATTCACTCATTTTCATGTCCTCTTTCTGTTTGTCCCGCCTCTCTACCTCCTTCCACCAATGTCTTCTACTTCTTGTCTTCCACCCCTTCTCCTCCTGTCACCAGACCGTTCTGGCCTGACATGCATCGACAAGATTGAGAAGTGCCAGGAAACCTATCTGCTGGCATTTGAGCACTACATCAACTACCGCAAGCACAACATTCCCCACTTCTGGCCCAAGCTCCTGATGAAGGTGACAGACCTGCGGATGATCGGAGCGTGCCACGCCAGCCGTTTCCTTCACATGAAGGTGGAGTGTCCCAACGAACTCTTCCCTCCGCTCTTCCTAGAAGTCTTCGAGGACCAGGAGGTGTGAAACACAGTTGCCACCATGCAAAGGGAAGAGGAAATTGGGGCGAACTGAGAGATTGGAAGGGCCGTCAAATTTATAGGGGAAGGACTGAGGGAGTGTCCTCTCGGCCGGAATCCGCAATTCTCCAACATTTACAGTATGTGGTTTAAAAACTGGAACCAACAATAACAACACACCAGCAACAGGAGTCTCAAGCAAACAGAGGATTTTGTTTTTGAACACCTTCTCCTCCTTTTACTTACCCCCTGTTTTGAATCTGAATCTGTGTGGGGGGCCCTTCTGTCTGAGCATGATGTCTTAAATAGTAAGAATTGTAGCCATTTGCCAAGACATGTACACAGTTACACACAACACCAGGCACACCCACACACACAACCATAGCCTGTTCCACCTCAGTTCTTCAGAACAACAGTCTTTGCAAGGGTCTGTTCCCCTCAGTGGGAGCAGATTAACATCTTCCCAAGCCCATGTTTCCAGTACTCATGCTGGTCTGCACCTCTCAGTATTATTTCAGAGGTACTGTTAAAGCATTCATTAAGTCATACAGGGACACACAATCAAAAACCATCACAATATCAGCAGATGCTTTAAGTATTACTCTGGTGTATAATGGCTGTAGAGTTTAGCTACCAGGCCTAGTTCGCTATGAATTCCTCAACTCAATAACTCAATCTGAGCCGCAACAGCTGTTTTTGGAGGTTTTTCTTCTTTGACCCCAGTGAAACCGGTGCTATGTTTATATAAGGCTTCTCTAGTTTTATGAAAATGTGTTGTCTACCTTTGAAAAATGTGCAGACCATGGCTCCATATCTAACTTAATTTGTGTCATCGGACCGGCTCCTGTGACATACAGAGCACACATACATACACACAAGCAGACTTGTCAGCTTATTGTCTTACGAATGACAAATAAGCCCTTCTCTCTCCAAGGAGATACTGCATTGAAGGACAAAGAGATAGATATAGAGAGGGAGAGTGACCGGGAAGGGGAGAGAAGGGAGACGCCGATTCAGAGCCAGGAGTCAGAAGTCAATCTTTGAAATGTAGCCTGTGAGGAAGTTTTGAATAGCAGCAACCAGCAGCAACACAGGAAAGCTCATCTTACACATGCATTCACACACTTTCTGTCTCTCTCTCTGTATCTCTCTCACACACACAAAAACACATAAACATAAAAACACACATCACCTCAAAGTAACGTGAATGCCTCATTTTACTGTATGCACTGTGCGGCAGTGTTGGTATACAGCCCTAACCTGCAGGGTTTGTACAGAGTCCTTCTCACATGGACTCAACTCAGTGTGGCCCCTCCAGGCTTCCATACACATTTGCCTTTTTTTTTACCATGGGCATCACTGAGAGCAGGCAAATGCCAAGAAGGCTACCTACCATTTACCTCAAAGTGGACACACCCCCAGGCTGGGGCAGCAATACTGCCCCTGTGCTGTCAGGCACTACCTCACCTCTGTGGACACAGGGCAGTTGCCCATAGCCTACACACAGACCTACACCATTCAAGTTGGCGCATCTGTAGATTAACACATAAATGTGCATACTTCTAGACATGAAAAGACAAAACACTCACAACAAAGACACACACACCCTCAGTGCTATCACTTGGTTCAAAATGAAATACCACTGAAGACAGGAGGGCCAGCCATCCCCCTGGAACGATCTACCAACTCCGGGGAGTGGACCCCATTATATGTGGGTTATGTCTTTTTTCTTTCCTTTTTTTTTTTTTTTTTTTTACATGGGACCAAGTGTCGTCTTTTTGAAATTTGGATATACCTGTTTCCTTTCAACACAGAATTCGACTCGAATCGAAGGACGGTGTGGAGATGCAGCCAAGCTGACACCAATCTAAGCAGACAGATGACAGAGAGTAACTGAAAGCCCGTGGTGGCTATGTCCATTGAATTAGTATGCACAGAAAGGGCAGTTTCATTTGCGTCAGGGCGACCTTTCACTGTACACTTATGATGGCTGCCATTGGAACTTGATAAATATTTAAAAGGAAATAAGATTTCTTTCATTACAGATAGTGTATTAGACTTAAAAAGAAAAGGTGGAATGTTCTCAACAGAAGCAAAGCCTATAGAAGCGACCAGAAAACTCTTTAGTGTCATGCACTTTACCAAGACTCATCGATATAACAGTAATTACTCGCTGTAAATACCCATGGCAGGTATCGTAGTGTGCAAGCCAAATAAAAATTCAATAATATTGATTGAATTAAGAAAAGCCCATTCTGTCCATTCCAATTCGTGGGCCAATCCAAATCTAACTTGGTTTACCACTCTTTGAAGAGGACAATGGAAGAAGAAAAAAAAGAGACTAAGAAAATCTATTTTATATTCAATGCCAAGAAGTAGTTCTTACTGGGCACTTGTACAGGATGGGAAATCTGCACTCCTCAGAAGTAAGCAAAGAAGCGTGTGGCAGCGATCAAGAATAAACGTCACAGATGATCATGCCTCATATCTTCAAAGTCTAGAGCAATGCTGGGAGGAGGACGACGAGAGGAACTGGAACGCCATCTTTGGGCGCATTGGCGGAGTCTGGTCCAACTCTCAGAAGAACCCCCTTCACAAGCATCATCCCCATTTCCAAAGATCCATCAACCGCCCTACCGAACCCCTACGCCAACCCATAACAATTTATTTTGTGGAGCATAGCTCTGACTGAATTGCACCCAATCACCATTATGACAGCCCCCACCCAGCCAGGCTGGTGTTGGAGTGGAGTTTTTGCACTACTGCAGCAGACAACCCTCAGCCCCTTACCACATTTAAGACAACATACCTTGTTGGATTATTAATTACTTTTCTTGCTGCTCCGTACAAAACAGAGCAGTTTTGGATTTCTGGCTGCTCTGTGTAACAGAGGCTAGCAGTTGTAGTGGGCTCAGTCCCAAACCTGTCCTGTAGTCAGTATTAGACCAACAGCACATGACCCTCACCCTTTAACCAACCAACCAGGGTTGGCAAGAGATTCCTGCGTAGGAGGATATGAGGGTTGTGTAGCACTTGACTCATTTTCCCATCAGCCTTTTTACAGAAGAGTCCTTGCAGTGACCTTTCAAATTCAGAGCCTCTTACCCTATCAGCCTCCCATCCATCATTATCCGCTTTTGCCCTCTTTAGTTCCCCAAACACCATAGCTTTCCTCCCAACTCGCCACTGAGTGGAACGCTCCCACTTTGACCCTCAATCATTGACAAATGAAACGGGATCCAGGCCTCGCCCTTGTCTGACAAGGCGGGCCATAACTGCCCTCTACAGTGACACCACCGGTTGAATGTGAACGGCAAAGCTGCAGCAATGGGATTGAGCATGAGAATGTGAGGATGTGATCGAAGAAGAAAGCATGGGACCGACGGGACACAAAGCTTAGGGCCTCATCCCCCACTGCCATTATTGACATGTGTGAGAGAAGGTGATATGGCCGGTTGTAGAGACATTGTTAACAAACACATGGAGGAAGGGGAGATGGCGATGTCGGAATATGTACAGTCTCCCCTTCACGCCACAGCAACCCCGTATTCAAGCTGACAACCCCAAATGTCCCCCCTCAGCTCCCTCCGAAAGGAGACCCTCCAACTTTCATTTGGTGAGGATCAGAAAGTTGGTCCTACAATTCCAGAGATGCGGGTTTGGAATTCCAACACATCTTGGTTACAGAACTGAAAGATAGAGAAAAAACTTTTGATGTCCTTGGTTCTTGTGAGCTGAGTGGGTATGCGTGTATGACAGAAGGGATTATTATGCTGCTTTACCTTCTGAGTCTGATTTAGATTAAGAAAAAAGAAGATATATGATTATAAATCCATGAAACAAAATGAAAAGAGATGACTTTAAAAAAGACTCCTGAACAAAATGATTGGAGATTATTTTTTTTCATTTTATCATTGTTTTCTAATTTTCTGTTTGTTTGTGTTTTTTTTTTGTTTTTGATGCTTAAACTTCTCTGTAAAAAAGGAAAAAAAAAAAAAGCTGTAGTCACTTTTGACCATGCGTGCAGTGCAACATAGAAAATATCTCACTTCTTTTTCACATCTATAGTTTGTGTTAATAAGCCAACTGATCTGTTTGTCTGTGTGTCTGTCCAGCTGTCCGTCCCCTTTTATCAGGAGGAATTTACAACCAACAAAACAGGATCTTTTTGTTTTTTATATTTTGTTTCTTTTTTTTATGTCTTTGGAGAAAAAAAAAACTAAACAGGAAACGTGATGCAACAGAAACTGAAAATACAAAAAAAAGGAACACAATCTTGTCATACCTCACACAACACAAAACTCAAAGGAAGCTGGGAGGAGTCATATTTTGCAGGCACATGTGAAAGTTCAGAGATGCATATATAGATTTAAAAATTGTATATGTTAAGATAATATGTGCTTGTGTGTATGTATCAGTAGAAGTTGCAAAAGGACTTTTCCCTCAGGCTTTCGCCCTCTCTATCTTATTGATTTGGAAAACTGTAGATGCATAATGTACGGAAGAAAATCTCGTGAGTCATTAGACGTCATCTGCTAATGTGAGCATTTCTCCAAACATAAAAGCGCAGTCCATAAACAGTAAACTCAAAATGTGAATGGCCCAGAGACTGAGGGATTACGCCTTTTGTAATGGCTGAGTGCTTTATGGTATTGAATGTAGCTGAGAGGAGGGGGCTGGACCTGAGCCCGGCACCCACAACCTATCTTTCACACACCAGCAGCGAGGATAGTGGTGTCACATAGACGTTACAAACAACCAACAGAACTGAGAATATATATTGCCCATCTGCAAGGTGCAATACTATGTTATGTATTTTTGTATGTTTTCTGTTTTTTTTTTTCATTTCATTTGGTTTTTATTTGGGCCATAACCAAGGATGTAAATACAAAATACATAAAACACTTAAGATTTATTGCAACAGAGTAAACTGAATCGCTCCATCCCACTGTCATGTAAGAAGACAAAAAAAAACGTAATTTGTGATGCTTCATACATGTGTATGTGTGCACTCTCTCACATGTGCATGCCGATCCATATTCAAGTGCCCCGTGATAATAATCATAAACCCTGTGCCTCTTCTTGTTTGAGAAACGATTCATTCACTTCATATTCTCACAACATGACACGCTAAACATGAATGCCTTTAGTTGTGTGTATGTCTCATCTATGGAATCAGATTCAGTTATTCCAAACTCTTGATGTGGGCGTGGCCAGCAGTCACAGAAGCTTCAGTTTAGTAAGGCAGTGTGGTTGGTGTGTTGGATAAAGTGAGAATAAAACATAAGAGAGTTATTAATTGGCATGATGGAACTTGGATCCTATATATCCACAACACAAAAGTCAAATTCTGAAATAGGTTTAGCCATTTGCTCATAAGGTGCCCATAGTAAGCTCTGTTTTTGATATAATTAAGACAAGATAATGACCCGTTTTAGACAACAGGGTGAGACTCCAATTACGCTTATTATTTAAATAAGATTTGTACCCAGATCCATTTTAAAGTACACTTTACTTACAGCATATTGACAGATTAGAGCAAACAAACGAAACAGAAAAAGATGATAACTTTTCAAAGGTAGTTACAACAAATCCATGAGCAAAAACCGTTACCAAGCAAACATCTGTCCATCATCCTACACATGTAGATCTACCTATCCTCATCATGAAGTTAAGTGTGAATGGAGTCTCACACCATAATAACTGTTGGAACAAAGAACTGGTCAAATTTGAGAGTCATTTTTAGTCCATAGTCACATGGCTAACTTCCGCAAATTGCCTTGGGCAGAAAGGTTAGGGTCACAGGTCTGGCTTATTGGGGTTTCCAAGTCCATCCCTCCTGTGGTCTGATCCTAGTTTATTCTCACATGTTAACACATTGAACAAGAATGGAGATTGTCTGTGATGTTTTATGGTTGTGTTTGGTCCCTCCCCACCCATGCCAAATGTAGAGTTTTTGAAGACATGCAAGTACCAGGATGTCTATGCAATTTCCCTCCAGCTCCCTTCAAAAGACCAACTTCCTGTAACAAAACGAGCTAGTCTTGCTTCTTAATAATATTCGATCGGTCTTAAAATCAAGAGGTTCTTTGTGCGACCCGAGGACCCTCGCTACTTTGAGTGGGCAAGGGTCAGCACTACCCGTTTGAGCCGGCCTTTAGCCCAGCTGACTGGCTGCTCTTCGGGTCAGTAGCTCTACAGTAGTCCGGGTCTCATAGAAGAATAAGGAAGGGTACTGGGGCTGTTGTGGAGAAAAAGGCTTCTACGTAATGTGCTGTTTTTTTGTAAACTGCTCAGAAAGTGGTGTGTGGGTATGTATGTATGCATGTGTTGTTTGGAGGTTTGGGTACTACTATGTGTACTTGATACAATGCTCTCATTTTTGGTGGGTTTATTGTTAGGACCGCAGAGCTTTTCAAAGAATGATGACAAGCTCCCAAATTCAATCCTTCCATAATATACGTGTGAAGCTTTCATTTGTCCCTAGCCCGACCCAGTTCATGTAACGATAAAAGATTATTCTGGGTGGCTGATGTCCATCAGTGGAATGTACATAGCAAGAGCAAGTTTTCTTCAGCCATTAACGCTGCTTTTAGGACATGAGGAAGGGATTGAAAAGTCTGCATCACCCCACTGATGACATAATCGTTGCTGACCACTGGTTATACTACAGCACTTAACTGAAATGCACTTTCAATGGCCTTGACCAACCCACAACAAGTGGAATAATCGTTGGTATTAACAATTATAACAGAACGAAAAAAAAAGGAATTGCATCCAAACCAAGGGTCTTTAAAAAAATATTTAACGTTTTTTAATTAGTAGAACCCATAAAAAAGAATTAAATAACCTCTAAATCGTAGCTTTTAGGCAAAGGAATTAAAAGGCTAATTATAAAGTTTACATTTCTTTTTAATCAAATGCAATAAGTGAGTGAGCGAACCTTATCTCATCAGATCTTATTTATACATTTGTAGGGAAGCGCTTATCTCATAATTGCTTTCAAAATGCGCCCACCCATGAGAGCATTAGCTAGACCCGTTCCCCACACACACTCATGCACACACCCACACAGACACGTTCAAACACAGACCATTTTTTGTAAACTGGGTAAAAGAAGCTATTGAAGGATTCTCTCAGGTAAAAGAACATTTTCTAATAAATGATGATGAACCTTAGATGAAAACCCATTGTTAGCTCATCTTTTTTTTGTCTTCTCAATTCACAGTCAGTAATGTACTTTTTTGTCTGTGCTGTCTTCGATCCTGGAGAAACGAAACGGTGTAGGCTTCCAGGTTTCAAGAGTTTGGATCGTGATTCTATCCCATTCACAGATGACCATGCCTTCTTTGCTTTCATAACCATTAATGAAAACTATATTAATACAGTATATGAAGATGGGAGTTTTATGTTGTTGGTGTATTAGTGGGAATTTGGTACTGCAACATGTATGTAGATCTATTCCTGCCAGAAAAAGACAGTTTGAGTTATGTCAACCATTATCATAAATCATAAGTTCGACTAAAGGAAACCTAACAATCCTGACGGTCTCTAGAATTCAACCATTGCTTCAGATGAAGAAAAATCTCCCACATAATGTTAAAAGATCAGAGTTGCCACAGGAAGAGAAAAAGAGGACCTAAACAGATATGTGCTTTGAGAAGCTGTCCTGTAGAGGAACTGTATTTACAATAAGCCAACATAGTGAAATTACCGTCCGTACAGTTAGAATACCAAAATTATGAATAGATTTTAAACATGCAGATCAGGGAGGACTTAAAGCCATTTCGTCCTGCTAAACAGATTAGAGCTGAGCCGCACAACCTCCTCGACATTAATAAACCGTGGAAATGGAGATAAACTACTGGATCACAAGACGTAAAACTCAAGCAGAAGAAAGAACTCATACTGCGTGAACTAAACTAAATAGATTTCAGACGGGATTACTGTCATCCCATTTTCATCAGAAGTTGATTCAAAAGCTTTAATACTTATAAACACACACATATATATATATACATATATATATAGCCGAGTATTATTATCATAGAAGCTGGAAAGAATTTGGTGTGATTTGGATTAGAAGATGGCCGAGAACAGAACCCTGGGGTGTGTCTTTTTCACAATATCTCTGTTACATTGCTATATGAGGTGCAATGTGTTGTTTGCAAATAAATAAAGCTTTAATAGCACTAAGGCCAGAACAGATACATTCATAAATCTTCCAAGACGTCTTAAAATCCTATATAAAGATCCAGTAAAGGAGACACTGAGGTGGAATCCAAGAAGATGAATTACTACCTAAAAATTGCTGTTTCCCTGACCGATTGTGAAAAGAGAATGTTAAATATGTTGGCCGAAAGTTGCTCTTACTCTTCGTGTTGACAGTTCCAGTCCAAAGACATAAACTATGAAGTTGCTATGAAATGGCCAGAGATCATAAAATGTTCTGGTGATGAAGAGGCAAGCAGCAACAGCCAAACTAACTTCTACAAAGACAGGCTGGTGCTGTGTCTGATTTAATTATACCCCTGTCCTAGTGAAGAAAAAACTAGCACCCATTAACATTGGCTGTTCAATCAGGCGTCAAAGGAGTGCTGTCGGTTGTTTTCCTGCCGTTTTCCAGCATGATGCTAAAGATGACAGTTATGGTGATAAAATCAGCACATAAATGCATTTTTAATCCGTCTCTGTTCAAAAACACTTAAACGTTGTTTAATAAGAGTTCAATATGGATCGGGAACTGAATGAAACAATATCATTGAGAGAGTAATGTGTTTTCAGTGACTGAAAACACATTACCCATCTGTTCGGTAGTGCATGTGTGCAACTCTCAACAACGATGGAGGGGAAACAAGATTTCTCACTGTTTGGCTACTTCCATAATCAGATCTGGAAGAAATGATGTGTCTTATTTTGAATTTTATTAATAAGGAATTTTATTGAACAGGGTTTAGCATTTTCTGGATGCAATCTTATGAGCTGCTGCCGTCTTCTGTAGCCCATCCTTACGTTGTTACCAGCATCCCTGCTGTGGAGGATAGCAGACGCGAGCAGCGATGAGCTGACACGTGCCGCTAGAAGAAGCACCCCGTCTTCAGTGGTATCTACCAAAGTTAGCAAGGTAGCGATTGCTGTGGGTGACTACAGGCTCGGCTTTAGACATACTGGGCTAGACTTGCTGCCAAGCAAAGGCGCCAAAATGGCGCTCGTACACTTTGTCACATTTAATGTCATACTCAATTCCCTTGCCAAGTGCCAACATTGTGCCAGTTAAACTTCTCGCCTGTGCACCCATAGGAATGTTAGGTGCAATTTTGCTTGAGAAGGCTGATAGCAACGTCATTGACTGATAAAACCTAGTCAGAACCCACCCACCGGAACAGATACATTTTCTAATCTAGTGACTCGCCGCCGCATTGCCATTTCACCAGCCCTCTTTTTGACTCTGAGTTAATTTCACTGTAACCTGGATGGTGTTTAGGGCCTTTTAGGTGTGTAGACAAAACAGAGCATTGATTTATTAAGTTATGCTGCTTTCCCTTCACACATATGTGGAGACATTTATTATGGCTGTTCCTGGGGATCGCTACAGGTAATGTAATGTTTTACGCGTTAATCTACAATTTCAGCGATGGGACGACTCCCATCAGCCATTAATAAGATGATCATTTATGTGACACGGCGGATCCTAGATGCAAATTCACACGCACAGCAACCCTCATCTTCATATCCTCCTCCACCTCCTCATCGGTGAATTATCAGTGAATTTGGTGTAGAAGATTGAAATGAGTGAGTGTCTCCTAGTAATGAGCCATAAATGGCTTTTAAAGGGAGATCACACTTATTGGTTAGTTTGTTACAACCAAAACACATTTATGAATAATTGAGCGACTAAGAACAACCCCTTTGCATCTGTGCCTTACTTTGTGATTAGTCGCCTTCTACCTAGCAAGACGGAGTTGGACACGCCTTAAATTGACTCGCATCATGGATTTAAGAACACTTCAGATGATAAATTAGGGCTATGAGTGGAGTAAAAGGGATTATACTCTCGATGCTCAGAAGACTGAGCATCGCGAGAGAGTAGACAGTAGTTGTTAATGTGATAGAAATGACAGAGGTATCGCAGGAGACAGGGTCTCACATTGACAATAAAACATATTAACATGAATAGGAGTGATCAAAACATAAATTACTCCTGGTCCTTCAAAATTGGATGAGATGAAATTAGATTCTCAAATTGAAATTATAACTTTTATCAAATGATTGACTTTTTTACATCAAAATTGCCAACAGTGAAGTAATAGTTTAAAACAAGTTTAAAATATAAAATGAGATAAGATGAAATTAACTTCCAAGTCGAAATCCTGACTTTTTATTACAATGTTAGGAAAAAGGAAGTGGACTTATTGATAATTTTCAACTCCTTACCTCAACGTTTTACTTACTCTTTAAAAATTAGCACATTTTTTTTACTTAAGAAAGTTATACTGTTTCGTTGTACTCTTCCTGATAATCTTCTTTTTCTGGCAGAAATGGGCTACCATATAACAACAAATACTCTCAAGGATTTGGTCAGTCAGGCTATTTTCATTTTAAATGTCTAAATTGACATTTCTTATAAAAAAATGTGCCAGAGTGCAAAAAAAAAAGCATATTCTTATTGTCATTAAATATATAGTTTTTACCCTTTTTTTCCCTTTATGATGAAAGTGAATGCAGCAACATTCAGCTTCCGCTCTCTCTTTCTCTCTATCGCTCTCTCTCTTTCTCCGTCTCTCTCTCTCTCTCTAACCCTCATCCTCACTCACGTGGCATCTATCCAAGCCATCCACCCTTCAATATGTGTGTGTGTCGTGCATGTATATATATTTGTGTATCTGAAAGTCAGCATCCGTGTCCTTGTTAGAGAACTTTTTCCTGTGTGTGTAAGTGCTAAAGATTCCCTGTTTCTGTGGTGCTGGAATCAAATAGACCTGTTTCCCTGTTTCCTACCCCGCCCTCAAAAGCACCTTTTTAGGCCGCGGCACATGACAGTTGTTTGTAAAACAGAGTCCTGTCATAGACTTGTACTATATCCTTCTGAAGAATGTAACCAATAATGTGTTCAGCAGGCTACAGGAGGTAATGAGAATTATCTTTATGTGGGAGTGGTAGGGTTTCCACAAGATGAACACTGGATTGCAAGAGTGGGTAAAATTTCAAAAGAAAAAAATCTGCAAGAATTCCCAACAACAAAAGCTCACAGAAAATAGTTTTTTTTTTTCCATGGCTGCAGTTTGAAGCAGAGTAATATTTGTTCTCTTTCCAAATGATGGCCTTATTGATCACTTTTGTATTCCTCCTCCTCTGGTCTTGTCCTGTAGCACGTTTCACAGGGAAGCAGAGGATCTAGTGTGATGGTTTGCACATTTGCAAATGCATGCCGTGGAGTAAAGATTGAATTTATGTTTGTGAAGTTGAGGAATCCCCAGAGTGACTTTTTAGGTTATCGCAATACATTAAATGGCGTGAGCTGAGCGATGTAATCAAATTGCCAAATCTGCAAATTGGGCCAACCTTGTCAGTACGTTAAGGCTGGAATTACACCTACGCCTTTTGCTCAAGGGCTTTTAAAAAGAGTTTTCTCCACAGATAATCCCTTTTCCGATGTTAAAAATGCACATACTGCAAGATGCAGGAGTAATGGGCCTTGACACACTACTACTAGGATTTCAAAAGGTTTGGTTGTCGCCTGGCCGAGGACCGACCCAGCTGTATCTATCTTTGGGAAAATAGTGATGTAATCATCCAGATTTTAATCATCAGTCCTGCCCCACATGCATCCAAGCAGATGCAGAGGTGTGAGACTTCAGTGAGGGCTTCACGCCACCAAATCTAGGCCAAACATCCGGCCTGACCAACAGACCAGAGCCGTTTTCTCCCCTGACAGTCAGGCATGACAAATCAGACTGATTCTCGCTTAAGATGTATGTTCGTAAACTGTGACTTTTAACCAAGCGTGTCACACTCGTCACTGGCGTGTTTAGTGAGAGAGTGTGTTTGAAATGAGATAATACCACTCGCCCTAACCCTGGTCCAATGGCACACAGAGATGGTCTCATTTCTCTGAACTTCTAGATTTGCTAGCTTCAACATCCTCCTGTTTAGAGGTAGTTGCCTTGTACACCAAATCCCTAGAGAGAACTAAGAGCACTTATAGGAGGTATTGTGGTGTCAGCTTGTGTGTTGTTTTTTTGTGCTGCTCGGACTATCCATGAGGATTTATAGTCATGGGGGTATTTTTATAAACTGGTGGGAAATCAGATGCCTAGACAGCTAAGAATGTAAACTAATTAGCTCATATATATAATAGACTATTAATTAGAGATATAGATTAAAGATTAGATAAATTATGTGTGGATTATATTTTAGTTCGGGGCGATATGTGCTTATGAAAAAAATTAAATATGCAATTCTAGTCAGGTTGAAAATAAGCTTGAATTGGTTCGGAACTGCTCAGGTTTGATAACCCGGCCTCAGAAGGTGCTTTTATGCCCCTCCCCTCCCTGTGCTCCTGGTCTCACATGTCTCCTCTGTCCAACATCTTCCTCGCAAGAATACATGTAGGACACCACGCCCCTGTTGTATGCAAAATCAGAGGAAATGCTCAGCTATCTTTGAAACCTAAAGATCGCTGTAGCAGGTCCAAACCACTCACCACAACCACAGCGGATCACCATCAACCACCTCTTTGAGGCTTCATGTCCACTGGGTCCATCTCCGTTGCTGTACCACCTTTATGCTCAGAATGTTTACAAAGAAAGGAACTCAGCGTTGCATGTACAAAAAATGTGTAGGAACAGCTTCAACAGCAGGACAGATATTTCACCAAAAGCAGAAACCCGGTGGTATCAACAAGTTCTGCGTCTTGTATTCAGCATTCCTGCTGGTCGGTGTTTCCATGTCAGGCTTTACTTCTAGATGGAAATATGTTGTGAAAATGAATTGTATCCGTCTGTGTTCTCTTTTTTCACAATTTGCTGTTCCTTCATGTAACGAGAGGCTCATGATGAAATAGAAGTTTCACAAGCTTGTAAAGAAAATGTCAAAATGTCTTTGTATAACCTGCACTCTGTAAGCGTTGACTAAGCAGGAGCTTACTCTTCAAGATTCTGCTTTCAAGGTCTGGACACTGCATTTAACTTCAAGTCCACCTGCTAACCTTGTGTGTTTGGATATTCCAGCCAATTCACCTTTTCAGAATGGAATCACGCTAAAGTCAACCTCAATACCTGCAGTTATGGATTTTTTCTTTTTTGGGTTCAGTTTTCATTTATTTTAGAATCTCTATTGTAATTTTTTTATAAATTTTTTTTCATCCTTGGATGTTTCTACAGGTCCCTGTTCAGCCTGCTCGGTACATCTGTGACTCTGGAAAACACATACCACGACTCCATGACTTCAAACCAGCAGTAGATGTTTTACAAAAAAAACAAAAAACAGTCAAATGAGCTTAAAAAAAGAAATAAAGAAAATGAAGAAAGGAACAAAACAGCAACAGCAAATACAACTCTTCTTACTTTTGTATCACTCCGTCAAGAGTTCCTTGCTTCACTGTGGGAAAACTGTGGTGTTCTGGAGACACTCAGGGTTCATGACCTGTCCAGTCAGGATCAGGGTTAGTCAGAAGGTGCCAAAGACAGGATGTGAGGTGTTTCTGTTGGTCACATTGAAAGCATGTCAACCTGTTGTCACAGCTCTGAACGCAAGCTATGATTCAAGTTAGTCCCATTACATCATCCATGGATAATATAATAGACGTATTATTATCCTGTTCTATTATCTGTGGGTGGTTAAAATAGGACAAAGCGTAAAAGAGCTCTGTCGCAGGCCTGACCCCGGGCTGTCATTGTACATAGTGTGGTCCTGAAAGTCATGGCTCATCAAATTCCTTACAGGAAGAATGTTGAAGGAAATTGTCTTCAAAAATTAAAATTATATTGAAGTATAAAAAGTCTCCCCTGAAAAGTGTATACAATATCTCACTTAGAGCATGTTTTCTTCCTCCTTCCCCTTCTTGAGGGCTGCTCAGATGCAATACGCTCACTGGTGGCATCTCACAGGAAGAGGAGGAGGAGCTGTTTCATTCGATCACTTTAATGTTGTTGCTACTCTTCATTTCCAGCCCGGATGTATTTGGAGAGCTGGATACAGCGCCACCACTGAGGCTTGCAGGCAAATTTTTTCCCAGCTACCTCACATGTGACTGCAAAAACAGTAAAAAATACCCTGAAGCCCAAACATTGTTTTTCCTCCATTTAAAAGAAGACAAACAAGGTCACTTATTATGGTTCATAAAAGTTTATTTGTAAAGCTTTCCCAGAAACTCGGGTGACGTTTTGTAGTCCAGTCACTAGCTGCATACAAATCTTATGGACTTATATATATATAGATATATTAAACTCACAAGAGAGTTTTTTCAACATTCTTCCTGCTGATCTTTGTGAGTTTCTGAAACGTCCAGGTTAGCGAGATTTCTAGAGTGCATGTGAAGCCAAAGGGAATACAAATTCAAACGGGATTCTGCCGTCATAATAAATCAGCGCTCTCGCAGTGTAGAGCAGAGTTTGCAGGTACATCACAGGGAAACACATGGTCATTCACTGTACGAACAGAGCTCTCCTGTTTCAATCCAGAGGTGCCAGATAATATACTTTCAGGGTAATTCAAACAGCAGTTCAAAGCATTTAAGTTGACTCAACACAGGAAACGACAACACAAGCCGCAGCCTCCTGGTACCTGGTGCAGGTTGAACCAGACAATAAGAAATATGTGAAAGTATTATTATTATTATATTTTTTATTATATAATTATTGTTTAATTATCAGATGTCGTCACTGTCACAAGCATGCAAAGCAAGGAACAACTAATTTCCACAAAGCACATGGGAAAATGTGTACAGTCAAGCTTTAGGCAACGCTCTGTATTCAATAAATACACACGGTCTTTCAATAAACACACGCGCAGGAAGCATCCGAATATCTACTGTGATTTCCTCACACACCACCCACACCTTCATCACACCCCACCCCTTCACACCTGGACCTATCCCCCCTACGATTACCCCAATTCCTGCTGTTCCTGAGCACCCAACACCCCCTGTGATCCTCCTCCTCCTCCCCGTAAACCGGGTCCAGTGGGTGGTGTGATGTCAGGTTTTTGTGCTGGGCTGCTTATGACAGTTCCAGACAATCAACGTGTTTGTAAATATGTGATTTTCAAATCTTTGTTTATGTTCAGGGTTTTAAAGGAAGATATTTTTATGGTAAGTGTCGCTGGTCTATTTTACTATATATTTATGTAATAAATATGTGACTAAATTGACATCTCACTGGCTCTTTTTGGCTCTCAGTTCTCCAGCCAGCTACATCATGTGCTGATGGGTTTTCATTGATGGACTAATAAATTAAACCCGCAAAAAAAACTTGTTCTTGTCTCCACGTAAATCATTATAACCTGGAATAAATGTCGCTTCTCTCCCATGACTGTATCATATCTGCAATTGTGCAATTGAAGATTATAGCTGGATACATTCTTAATCTCTAATTGCGATTTGCCGCAAATGCATCACAGCCATGTTTATTGTCCTTCCACATGAACTCTTCAGGTGACCAACATCAAAGACGAGACGTGTATTATTGCTGCATTTACTCAATTATTTGGTGTCCTCAATCTTATTTATTTAGATTGAGGACAGCTAGGTGTCCCATTGGTATTCAAGGACCTCCCTTTGGTGGAGAATAATTTGAAAAACACAATGGTCTTAATTGTTGCGTTCAGCAAAGGGATGCATACTGGGCGGACTGAATAATGGCTAAATGAGGAGTAAACCAGGTTTGTCTGGTCAAATCAGTGTCGGGGGAAGACAGGCGCTGGCAGCTCTGCTCAGTTCATCAGCACGTCTCACAATAACCTGTCTGAGTTATTGATAGATCAAATCAGTTGTCTCACAGAGCTGTGAGCTTCTCCAGTGGGAGTGTGCTGATCGCAAGGCTCTGAATGCTAATTCTTCCACCCAGATTGATATGTCTTCACAGTTGGCGAGGATGTTGGCCCTGCACGCGTCTTCACATTAAAACAAACAAACAGTAACATTCATCCCTGCTGAGGATGTTTCCCTCAGTGAACTCCAGCCGGGGATTCTGTTACACCAAAGTGATGAAAAAACAAAGATTACACATACCTCATAAAATCCTCATGTCATAGGTTTATGATACATCCTCTGGCTGCATGTGGGGGTAATTTGGATTAGGTTTAACACCCGGGCAACTCAGCAAATTATTGAAAGCCGGTGGTGAGCTCCCCTGTGACCCACTCATACAATAGAAAAATGGAGTGGTACATTCTGAAACTGTAAGGCAAAATGGGATTTTAAGTTATAACTTTATAGAGAAAAGATGGATTCAGGTCGAGGGGGAAACTACAGAACATAAATGATGAAGAAGAAGTGGGCTAAAGGTCTGCAGTGATGGAGGTTAGAAAGAGTCACTTGAGGTTGACGTTCACTCTGACACTTTCGCCATCTGGTGGTCAAAGGAATATGAAAGCCATTCTGGGTAAAACGTCTTCATCTACTTCAAGTGTCAACTTTTTTTTAACCTTTATGTTAAACTATATTGAGAGGTGTGTCAGAACCTAGAGGAATATCTGCAGAAACAGGCATGGATTTAATCCATATCTCGATTTAAATGAAGACAATGTCAGACAATTAGCTTAATAATTAGATTTAAGGATAAGGGGGTTACTCCAGAAATCAGTTTTAGTGGAAACCTGGAATATACCACAGGAAAATACAAATTGCACTATTATCCACCAACTTTCAAAAAACAGCGTCACTTGTCTTGATTTATATATTCAATAAAATATATTATCCTAACGTCTTTGGTTGTTTTCGGGCGATAAGGCCAGATGTAAACACTAGTTTCACTTAAGATCATAATTGAAGTTGTGATGATGGACGTTTTGCGAGTGATGGCAGATCTGCACTCCAACAATAATTGGTTTGATTTGGAGACTTGTATTGGCCGGCTGATGAATGTTGACCTTGTCATGCAACCATAAATAATCCCTCCAATACTTTCCTCCTTGTTACTCAGGTCATGTTTTTGTTTTGAAAGTCTTTGCACATCCTGTTTCCAGACTGCCCGCTCCACCTGGTGGTTTGCTCCTTCCATGTTGATGGTTTGATGGGTTGTCTTCACCTGTGTCTCATTGTCCCTGCCTTCTGGTTATATGGAGATGGGGGCAATGATACACAGGTGAATACAGACTGAAAACAGTGTGCAGTCTCTTTTCCCTTTCCCTCATGGACCAGTTTTGTGATGCGCTTCAGTATCGTCTATTCCAGTCTTCTTTTTTTATTCTAAGTACACAGTTTTGAACAGTTTTTCTTTTTCTTTTTTCTGTGTTTTTTTTTTACTACTGCCTCCAGCCTTGTAAATTTTTGGACAAACTGATGCTCATTTATGCTCAATATTAAAGACAGAAAGAGACAAAGCCTTTTATTTTTTTTCCAGAAAGCTTGAGGATACGGACAAAACAGATGAGAAACAGCAGCGCTACTTGGGATGGTTAGTAGGGGAGAGAAGGGGGGAATCCTTTATTTTTCACATACAATCATACAAGCAGAAAAACGAGGCAAAATTGGTTCTCTGCAATTATTCCCCCCCCTCGAGGAGCCGTGGGCAACAATCTGCGGCGGTGTATATTGGGGTTCAGGGTCCTGCTCAAGGACCTTTTGACATGTAGACTTGCTGCAATAGCAGTGTAGCTAAGACACAACAGAGAAGAATAAGATTTAAAAAACAAAACGACCTCACAGACCATCACTCTCTCTGCTTTTATATGCTACAGTTATCACGATCTCCTCTATCTTCGCCATTTTTGTTGTCAAAACCTTCTACTCATCACTGCCCTCTTGTGGATATACCGAGTTGGACATAAAGGAAGCATGTGGGCGCTGAGCGACACGGACGCAACTCTCTTTCAAATACAAGCTGAATAAATGAGCCTTTTCAGTTCTACTCAATTTTCTTTGTGCCAACCTCGATTTCTACACAGTAAGACTTATTGCAGTCATGCGTTTGGTTCTGGTTTTTGGTCACCGCCACTTCTTCAGCTGTTAATATAAGCCTCATGAAAAGAAGAGGAGCAGTTTACTGGGTTTACACCATACAACGATATGAGCAACTGGTTATCCTAACAAGTACATTTGCACGTCAACAACCTGGATCCCAACTTATTCATTTAACGGAAAAATATGAGGTATTATATTGTCCGAAAAATTAGTTATTCAACCACTTAAAAACACATTCTATTTTTATTCCTTTAGGGGTTGTTTTTTAAATGATAATAAAGAACTCACTTCACTGTACCCAGTGAAACTATATGATTTTAAAGAAAATCTGAACTTTCTATTGTTTTGAAATTTAACAATTCTACTCCTTTTCTTCAATCAGGAGTTAATGCATTTATATACTTTTGTTATAAACAATGTATTAACTACTGATCTTTATTTATTATTACTACCGTGGACTTTGTCAACCAAAGAATTCCACACGAGTGTATTTAAATAAACCTTTTAAGTCTTCATTTTCAGAAAAAAAGTTGTGTGATACAACTCTTTCCTCATCCTTTAGATAGTGATTGATTGCCTCTATTGTCCATCTTTATCTACTCTCAAAAGACAACTAAAGTACACATGGCAATACGCAGCACCTTTACAATTTGCAGTGGTTAAAAAATGTTCAGGTGGCAGCAGAAAGGTTCTTTGAACAACCTCAGAGACCAGATCCTGTTCCATGATCTGTTATTATGTATCCAGTACCTGCGTGGCAGAGGGCCTTGGGACCCTGAATTGACAGCCAAAAGGGAGCGGCTCAAACTCTGAGAAGAGTGGGTGTCAGGTATCTGCACTTAGATGTCTCGCCGTCCTGAGTCAAACTCTTTTCAAAGTCGTTCTCTGTGACTTGGAGATCACCTTCCTTCTAATGTTAATCATCTTACAGCACCTGATTTTGTTATTTACACACAAGTTTCTTCTTGTGGTAAAAGATAACGTGCTTCTCTAAGCTCAACAATGATCGGCCATGGGTCTGTTATTGTGGAGCACGTGAAGTGAATGACTTGAAGGCTGTACTTGCTGAAAAACATTGTTCAATAATTGGATCTAGGCGTATAGGGTATGGGATCTTTTCACGTGAAATCTGCCATGCGGGTGGAAGCTGTTGTGGGGGCTGTGATCTCACAAAGGCAGCTTTTCCTCCAACCAATCCCTCGCTGTCTGTTTGGACCAAAGCCCAGCCCCCTTGGCTCACCTCCCTTAGTTCCTCTCTCTCACTTGCTCTCTTTCACTATTTCATGGGTGTCATACACACACCCTCTCTCTCCCACTTCATGCTCTGTCATAGCAGGAATTTTCCACTCAACAGCAGGAGAACATTGCAGCCAGCTGCACTGTCAATTGTAGTGTATGGTTGAATCTCAAAGACTGTTTGCCAACACCCCCAATCCGCTTCCACAGGCTCTTTCCACACGTGCTTAAAAAGAACAGCCGCAGAAAGTACATGGTGTACTGTACATTTCTCATGCATTTAAGCCAGGAGCGACACTTCATCCCTGTTTGTACTCTTTGCAAGAAATGGCTGAAAAGAAAACACAAATGTGTGTTGAACAACTTCTGTTCTGCTGCCCCTCGTCTGTGGAATGCCCTCCCTGACCATCTCAGGGCTCCACAGACGACTGACACATTTAAAAAAGGACTTAAAACTTTCCTTTTTAGCAGAATCTATAACCTTAATTAACATTGTTGGTTTTTTGGTAAGGCTTTTATATAGTTATTATTTTATTTTTTATTTATGCTTTTATCTGCTTTTACTTTGTAGCACTTTGAGATTTGATCCAAATGTAGTGTGCATTATAAATTAAATGTATTATTATTATTATTATTATTATAAGAAATCCTTCAGCATCTGTATCTACTCCAGAGCACGTGCAGACCATCCCCGGTGTCATCCTGTAGAGCCAAGTGAGTCTACATCCATGTCATCATGGTTGTAACAAAGCATCTCTGATGTGTTTTGATTATTTCAGGGAGCAAAAGAGGAAGAACCGGCACATACAGACATGGCTATTTACCATATTCAAAACAAGACTAAAGTGTCAGGGAACTCCTGAAAAGCATTAAGAATGCACCACATGGTGATAACGCAGTTTGATATTTTCGTATCTGAACAGTCCACATACAGGAGACTTGATAGAAAATAGTTTGGTATGGAAATGCACCTTTAAAATTTAAGACCCTTATTTTAACAAATGAGTTTCTCCTTAGACATCTTACAGACACCTAACCGATCAAAAATAACTTCATGTAATGAGTGTCTAAACTCTCTCAAAGGTCATGGGCCTAGACTTCAAACTCTAGAACATACCAAAGACAGCAAAGCACCATCCTGTGAGGCTAAGCTAATTGGCTTTCCTTTAACTCCTGCTAACAAGATGCATGATGTTCAGTTTGAGCTCTTAAACTGAATTTGCAATTCTAGGAATCTACCCTATCCAATAATAGTGACTATAACATAAAATTAAGTTCTATACTTCCTACGAAGTCCTGATGATAGTAGTAGCAGCCTTTACTTAGAATTTAACTTAAGTCAATGAGCGAACTGAGGAAGGTAACTGTAGTCTTCAGACACATGCTAAGCATCAACTACTGCTAGCTGCTAACATTATTGGATACCTGTGCAATAGAATTATCTGCCTAATAGTGTCATGGCGGCAGACAAAGTAATTAAACCCAGAGTGCGTCTCAACCAGGATATCCCCTTTCAGCGTCTTATTAGGCAGTATTGATGTTACAGAAAATCAACACCAGTTCCTGCCATTTCCTTTTCGAGCAGGAAATGTGTCCCCAGTCAAAATATGCAGAGACTCCACATCAGCAGGACTGCACAACACTGCAGGGGTGAGAAAGCGGACCTAAAAGTAAACAGGAAGAGACGGGGTTGTAGCATCAGATCTGTTCAGTGTTTAAAAGAGAGCATGCTAAATAAATGGAGTCTTTCAATTCTGGTTTACTTTAATTTGAATAATTTCAGTTTGATTGTTTGATAGCCTTAACGTGATGGTTTTCTACAGCTGTTACTCCGTGTGTTGTATGGCTCAATTTTCCTCTTGTGGAAAATTCGACAGCCATTCCAATCGTGCTTGGTGGGCTTGTCTCCAATCCACTTGGTGTAAGTCAATATTCTTTTCGCAAGTGTTTAAACAGTTTTTCCATTTTTTTGACGACAACAAAAAGAGAGAGAGATCTGGGCACGAAGACACACAGAATAATTAATTTAGTGCAATTCATCATGTTGTCAGGACTTGTTGGGACTCAAATGGAAAACATCTGCTGTGCAAGATGTGATGGGTATTCGTTGGAAAAATGAGTCTGACCACAAACAGAGATGGAAACTACAGTTAAGGTGGCAGTGTTACCTCCTGCTCAGTTCACTCACTGGCTTTATAAGATATTCAGCATTTAAGTAAAAGCAACAACTGTTTCATGACTGTATGAACATTAGAGCTCAATTATATATATATATATATATATATATATACATACATATATATATATATATATATATATATACATATATATATATATATATATATATATATATATATATATATATATATATATACATATACATATATATATATATATATATATATATATACATATATATAGACTTAATTTAAGGCACTGAGCCTAAATATAATAAACGATGAGGTGACCTGAGACAATACCGTTGCTT
>VRLP01001332.1:0-135569 GCA_009660295.1 Lophius piscatorius | reverse complement strand
TGGTATAATGAACGAAAGACTGTAACTGGTAGTAATAAAAATGGTATAATGAACGAAAGACTATAACTGGTAGTAATAACAATGGTATAATGAATGAAAGACTGTAACTGGTAGTAATAACAATGGTATAATGAACGAAAGACTATAACTGGTAGTAATAACAATGGTATAATGAACGAAAGATTATAACTGGTAGTAATAACAATGGTATAATGAACGAAAGACTATAACTGGTATTAATAACAATGGTATAACCGAACGAAAGACTATAACTGGTAGTAATAACAATCGTATAACCGAACGAAAGACTATAACTGGTAGTAATAACAATGGTATAATGAACGAAAGACTATAACTGGTAGTAATAACAATGGTATAATAAACGAAAGACTATAACTGGTAGTAATAACAATGGTATAACCGAACGAAAGACTATAACTGGTAGTAATAACAATGGTATAATGAACGAATGACTATAACTGGTAGTAATAACAATGGTATAACCGAACGAAAGACTATAACCGGTAGTAATAACAATGGGATAACCGAACGAAAGACATCAGTAAGGACGACAGAATGATTGGAGCGGATGTTTGAGATGAGACAGTAAAGTGATGTTATGCAGATAAAGTATCTGAGCGTATGGACATAAAGTGAATATAAAATCAGTAAGTGACAATATACAGATAAAGGGACTTCAGTGGGCAGATAAACTGATCTGCAGTCATCAGTTCTTGGTAAAAAAAAAGTTTCCCCTTAGGAGTAAAATATGAACTACATGAAAGGTCTTCTCAATTCAATTCATATGCACCAAATTTGGAATAAATCTGATTAAAAAGTTAAGTAATAATGGCCACAAAACTTGTTTATCATATAAAATATGATAACTATCCATTGATTTATTTCCAGAACAAAGTGTTTGTCATTAAAAAAAAATCTCCCTAGTGAGTAAAATATGAACTATTAGAGTAAAAGATGACATACAACAAGATTGATCTCCTCATATGATCCGAATTTGAAATAAATCAGATCAAGGGTTAGTTAAATGATGTCCTTAAATCTTTTGGAGATAAAGCTCCATAAAGGTCTATGTGGGTATAAAATTTGAAAATGCTCTATGTTACAGGTTTTGTGTACTATATTATGGTTTTCCATTATATTCCCAACTTTTTTTCGGGCGTATAAATCATAAACGTTGGGTGTGAGGCTGGTTACATCGTGGAAAATTTATATCAGGGTCAACACACACAGAGAAATAACACCTCATGATCACATTCAGGTCTGCAGCTTATTTTAGAGTCATCAGTTCACCTTTACGGCATGTTTTTGGATTGTGGGAGGAAGTTGGAAGGGAACCCACTATTATTTATGTTCCACATAAAAATGGGGAGAACATAAAAAACTCCACACAGAAGATGGATTTGAACCAGACAAGTAGAATGTACGCTACTCAAAAAAATTATGTGAAAACATAATCATCACAATGTAACTCCAAGTCAATCACACATCCAGGATATCAACTTGTTCAGTCAGGAGGCAGTAATGATTGTGAATCAATTTCAATAATTTTGTGCAAATGGGACAGACAACAGGTGGAAATGAAAGGCAATTAGCAAGACAACCCTTTTTAAGGATTAGTTTTGCAGGTGGTGACCACCGACCACTTCCCCTTCCTCATCCTTTCTGGTTGATTCTTGGCTAGTTTTGCATTTATCAAGTGCCTTCGCCACTAGTAGTGGCATGAGGCGGTATCTGCAGCCCACAGACGTGAGAGAGTGTCCTCCAGCATGACCGGTTTTGCGTTGGGTCATCCAGATCTGGGATGTGTGATTAGAGTGTCTCCTTTATTTTTTTGGGTAGTGTTTATAAGTACATACAAATATAGGTATGTACACATGCTGTATATGCACAAATCAGATCATCATTGAATCAAGAAGTATTGTATTCTTTTAACCCTTTAATTTCCTCACCAAGATAAAAAAAAAACACTGGAAAAGTTACTTCTTAGCAAATTTTATTTCATGGCACAGTTCTTTATTTAACATCTTAGACATTCTAGATTTACCATAAAATGACAAACCGTTTGGTCAAGCACGTTTTTAAACAGTAAAATAAATGCATTAAAGCAAAAATCAGATGTATAAAATGATTTCATTGCAAAATTTAGTATTTCTGGGAAATAATCCATTTGTATTAGATTAGCTCAACCACTCAGAAAGGAATATTTTCAGAAAACCATTTGACCCCTATTATACTCTCTTTCGGTTGAATTGAGTTATATAATCCTGTTAAGTAAGTCCTCACATGCTTTAATATCCCAAGACTCTTCTTAGTGTGCGCAAAAGTGAAAAGATACTAAATTCTAACTTGACACCGCAGCCACCTGTGCAGGATAGTCACACGTAGGCTGCAAACGCAGGCGATGGATTGATGTGAGTGTGGGCATCAACGTGGAATGACACTGAATCGTCCGGCATACGGAATCCCTGCACAGTTGTTTGATGGAGGAATAAAAACATTGATGATGGCAAAGAAAGCGTTGAATAACTCCTGGAAGACCTGGATTCCCATCACATGGTCATCTGAGTGATTTACTGCAGCGCAGGATCCCGCCTCCTTCGTGATTTAGATACCTGTTTTATGCGTTGGTTCGGTTTCACATGCCGAAGGTGGGATGATCTCGACAATCTAAATATATTCTATTTTGTTACACGATGTCTTCAAGTGCGATGACCCCATTTCATGAAAAAAGAAAAAGTAAGTCCATTTATAGATTTCTTGGAAACATTCCGTGATCTTGATGTCCTTCGGTCCCTTTAACGTACAATATTAGTCAACCTGTCGTGGTTGAGAGCCACATTAAGAAAGCAAGGGTCACACAGGTTATTAAAACGAATTACGTGTCCGTTTTCTATCACACGGACCAGAACGCGACCCGTGAGACGCAAGACTAACATAGCCATGAAAGCACCTTTTTAATCGCATGTATGTTTGGATGCAGTCTATTTACGGCCTACGCACTTATATATAGTTCAAAGTGATGGACATTTTTACGTGCATTACTTTCTTTGTGACATGGGGTGACCCACGTTAAGGATTTGCGTGCAATTCTTCCCATCAATCCCTGTCGGGTCCTCTTGCACACCAGCTGCATGCCATTGCTGGGATGGCTCTCATTGTGACCGCATGAGGTAATGAGAGCGTGTTGGTGGAGTGACTAAACGAAACATGTGCCAAATATCTAGCCCAGTTGATGCCACAGGTGGTGCTGAGGGCTGTTTTTGTGCATGATGGAGAGAACTGCATCAACCATACGGACCCAATTAAGTATCAACATACAGTAGAACCATGTTGTTTTGACAATGTTGGAACTTTCAATCAATCAATCAATCACACGCTTTTAATTAGGCACATTTAAAAACACATAAAATGTTATTTGATGTGAAGAGACAGAGAAGAGTCAGAATGAAATGAAGTTAGGATGATAATAATGATAAGAAAACTACTAATGATGAAATAGCTAGGGCTATGCTGTCATCCCTGACAGCAAAAGTCCCCAATCCCCTGCGTGGTACAAGCAATCCCCCCGAATGAACTCCTCAAATTAAATGGGTAAAAGTTATGTTCACAATGTTTTTTCAGCAATAGCTCCGCCTAATGAGTAAAGTATGAAGTATTAGAATAAAATATAACATACACGAGATAGATCTCCTCAAGTCCATTCATATGCACCAAATTCGGACTAAATCGGACCAACGGATAGGAAGTTATTTCTGAAAATCGTTGTTTTTCGTAAATAGAAAAAAAAGAAAAGAAAAAATATGTAAAAAATAAATGTATAATATACATCTGCATTTTCCCAAAATCAATCCAGTTCTTCCTCATGGTAAGTTCTATGTGGGTATAAAATTTGAAAATGATCCAAGAAATGGTTTTCGATTCAAAATAAAGGGCTTATATTTAAATAGATGATAAAATGTTAGTAGAGTAAAACAAATAAGGAGGTAAAAGAGATAAATGTTAAGATGAAGGAAAATAAAAGCAAATGAATAACAAATAACAATGAAATCAAGATACAAAATTACAGCGTAATATCAAGTAAAAATGTGTAATAATCACTTTATAAGTACTTTCCTTTGAATTGGGAATCCAGAATATTTGAAGTAAAGTTATCCTGCTTAAACTAACTGTGGGCATAATCGTCAAAATGAGATGATTGTTAAACTGCTGCTTTAGGATAAAAAACATATGAAATTTTAATTCATGTCTTGCAGATGCAAAATAGTGCAAGTTGAAATTGTGCACCATTACTAGATACAAACCCTGTTGTTCAGAGACCCTCAGTGACAGGAAGATGTAGGTCTTGCTGTGGCACCTATCCCTTCAGTCATGGCATAGCCATTCCTTTGCCACATTTAGAAAATGTCTTTCAGGGTTACCTAATGCACCTTGTGACACTTTGACAAGGTGATCCATAACCTACACATCATTCAAAAGCAATGCTAAATATTTCAAAAGAATAAGTCAGCCAGTGTGTCAGTGTGTGTGTCAAAGCACGCTTCTTGAAAATCTCTCTTCTCTTATGAAACCGTTACACGCTGCAGTCAAACACATGTGCATCACACAGCTGATTTATGTTTGTAGAAAAAAGTATGCAGGGAACTCAGATTTGAGTCCATCGTCCGCCTCCAACGGCACTGCAGCAAAGTGTGGTTTTAAACTAAATCTGAATTATTCATTCTTCTTTACATTTGCTGGTTGGCTGTGGCAGATCCATACCTGATATTCAATATATTATAAATAGGTTTAAAAGGGTTATTTTCATTAAAAATAATGGAACCTGTGGGATGATTCCTCCAGGGAGCTGCATAAAAAGAGAAGTTCCACAAGAAGTGTCGTCTGCTAAATCTATGAACATCCTGGGCTGAAATCATTATCTCTTATTTTCTCTGTTGTTGAAACGACCAATCAGCAGTGGGCTGGCCTCGTTGCTTCAGTCCCTTTGGGTAAGCCCAGTTGCACCTCTTCATGACCTTTAGATGCTTGTATGAGGTCAGCCATAAAATAAATTGCATTACTAATAAATTAAGCTTGACAGTCATTGCCTTTTCAAAGAGCATATGTTTTCAGTGCAAGCCCCTCTCCATCAGGCACACTCAACTGGAGATAACTGGGTGAATTTTTTGGTTTCACGTTATGTTTTCTACCAGGCACATAAGCATGATAAAAGTCTCAACAAGTTCAAAACAGCGTGACGAACAGGGCACATTGCAGAGGTGTTGAAAGATGAGTTAGTCGTGAGTGGTGGCGGCGGCGGTGTCATTCAGATGCCTGTCCCCATCGATGCATTGGAAAAGTGACATGAGCATCAACAGTGAAAAAGGCTCATTGATGACCAGGGGAGGGCTATATATAAAGGACAGAACCGTCCTAGCACGAAAGGCTGATCAACAAGTTTGACTTCTTTGCTGCACCGATACAGAACTATCTCACCAAAGCCTGCCGTACACTTTCCCGGATATAAAGAAGGAAATTGCGGTAAGAATACTGTAATAACACTATTATAACACATGTTTATGACAAAAAAAAAAATCCACTTATGTAATATTGGGACAAATAAATACTAACAACTGCTTGATATGATTTGTTTCAGTAACTCAATATGTTTTTGAGGCACTTGGAAACCTTGGCCTTCATACTCTTCCTCGCCAGTTTGCACATAGAAGCGAAGCCACTGAGGTAAATTGTGTTTTTAGTTAAAAGCAAGATAATGATGTTGAAATTCCCCTGATGAGGTGGTTTACTTTTCCTGCAGAAAGAGAACCATCAGTGAGGTGCAGCTCATGCACAACGTCCAGGAACATAAACAAGTTGGAGACAGACAAGAGTGGCTTCAGGAAAAGTTAAAGGACATTGTGGTTTCCAGCACCAAACCACAACAAGGACAATCACTGAATACTAAAAATCTGTTTCAAAATGATGTTTTAGGATTAAACGTGTGGAAGAACTGAATGCAACAGTCTTTACTGACAGAACCCCCCCCCCCACCGTGCTTCAAAATCTGAAGATCTGATATATTTAGTTTTTTGTATGTTTTTCATTTTTAGTTATTTATTTCTGTTTTAATTTATTGTTTCTTATGTTAATATATGATCTGTTTACCTTATTGTTTTTTTAATTGTCTGTTTGTCGGTTAAATGTTTAAATGACCTTCATTTAATACTTTTTTACATTATTTTTTAATGTCTGTGGGATTACAGTTATTAAAGGTGACATCAAAGGACATCGCACAGATGAAAGAAAGATTTATCTAATACTCTGCTGCCATGAAAACAGGTGTGGTGTCGAAAATCACAATAAAATAAACATTATTTGCTGTATTTGTGCAAATGATTGTAAAGTTCTAATGTGAAATAAGGACTAACTAAACAGGAGCCATATATATTGTTTCACCTGTGGGATCTTTTATTGCATGTGCTTTTTGCATCCCTACATTTAAATCCCTACTTACAAAAAGGTATGCAAGTATTTTCAGCAAAACGTATTTACCGTATCAACAGTAAAGGCCCTCCTCATGCAGTAAATTGGACTTTGCCGGTGCTTTACTTTTACAGTAAGAGATAACTGATTTGCAAAAATATTACTGCTATGTTTAACTACCATATATGACCAAGGTTAATTTAAAGTATTTCATCTAAACAGTAGGAATAGTGCACCATATTCTGTAAGATAAACACATGTTTGTAGCTTTGCTGGCGAAACCATGCAGCTCTTTAAACTTCTCAGGAGCTCAAAAGGGCAAAAATGTTAAATGTTTTTGGCAGAAGCTTTTTCACTTAATCCCAATGTTGTTGTTTTTATGAAAGTAGTAGGGCCTCCTCAAGAGATAAAAAAACATTCGCAGTCAGAATCACCAAATTTGAGGGTATATGGTTTTCACTGGACAGATATGGTATGACAATTAGTTTGAAAACTAAATAATACATAAAAATATCAATAGAAAGATAAATGAAGTGGTGCAATATTTGCCTCTTACAGCTGCGTGAGTAGAAGTATTAAGTTATATATAATGGAAATATTCAAAGTAGGAGCAGCTTGAATTTGCACGTACGTACAGTACTTCAGCAAATGCATTTAGATTCAACCTCTGAAAACCTCAAAAGTCGGGTTGTCATCCTCTGCTCTTGATTTCTAGAGCTAAGTTATTTCCATGAAATATCCTCTAAATATCAATCCTCTTTCTCTCAGCTGAGTATCAATAATATCAAAATCAAAGTGTCACACTTGAATCGTTGATCTAATGCTGATCTGATCTCATGAACACCATATGACCACAGACCACAAGCCTCCTGTTACATACATAATGGTGTACATTCAGAGATTAGTAACCTTTCTATGTTACGCCATTTAAACAACCATTTAAACCTACTATGTTCCTTTAAATTTCCTCATGCATTTCTGATTTGCCTGGAAAAAATACTAAATGAGAATTTTTCACCCATCTGCCTTTCTCTCAGATTGACTTGCATATTGATGGCCATTACATTTTGACAAGAGAAAACAATGATGATATCTGCAATACAATAATTTGCCATTGATAGTACATAAAACAGTTAATTTAATTTTTTTTGATAAAACTATCTGCTCAAATTAATAAGCTATCTGCTGTTCTCTTCTATGACAAGTTATCTTGTGCGCATAAGATACATTCAGCATTGTTTACAATGATCATTAAAGATCACCAGTGTACGCTGCTGTCATTAATTATGTGAATTATTCTTGCTGATGACGATCCATTGGCTACGTCCAAGAAGTGTTAGAATTGATTGTGTAAGATATCTTTATGTTTATGGCCTAAACACACGCTAACGCTTCCTGTTGCTGAGCAATGTGTTGAAGTGCTCTTATTTTTTAAGGAACACAGCGGAAGTAAGGTTGGCAAGCGCTGTGTGACATCTGACTTGATGAAATTAACGTACAATTCAAAATTGACGTAATTCACGTACGGCGTGTTTAATTTAGGTCCTCCTCACAACGTGTTTCAGATATAACATTTCGTGAATTAAACTTTGTAATCTCGGTTCTCTCTGTTGAATTCATATTGGTGGCTTTTTCATCAACAGACAAATACGGATTCACCATAAATCATCTTGTTCGCACAAGATAATATATTTCTTCGCACAAGACACTAAATAAAAAATAATGGGACTACAGGGGCTCCGTATCGTACCATACTAATGTGACCAGCAAACGTATCTCTAATATGTACGTGGTTTACGTCTTTACGTCATAGACAACGGTGATTACGTGAGACGTGATCCGGGTGAGTGTTTTGAAAGGAGACGGGTAGAGTTAGCTGGTGAACGATTTGGATTACACTTCAGCGGAAAAGGAAGCAAGCGAGGTATCTATATATTTTTTGGTATTTTGCCATATCGGAGGAGAATTTGAAGCATTGATACTAGTACCACTGGGACAACTTCACCAGCCACATAATTGTGTAAGAATATTATATTAATAGCGTTTTATTGTATGCTAGTGAACGTTAGCTAGCTATCTATGCTAATAGAAGAGGCTAAACCTAATCGTTGCTAAATCAGTCTAACAGCATTTTTGACAGGATTCTGCTTTAATGTGTTATATTTTTGTCAAATAGCATTAGTGAAACAGCAACAGCCAACTCAGTCACCTGCATTCAAACATTCAAGTCAATAAGGGACTTGTACACACTTAAAAACTATTTTTTGTTAGCTCCCCAGCGCTATCCTCTGCTGTGCTAGGTGTTAAATCGAACTGTCTTGTTGATTTCGCTAATAGCCAGATAATGAACCCTGAAAGATCCAGACGGGACTTCCCTCTGCACGAGTGATGGCAGCGCGTCTGCCGTCATATGACAGTAACTCCAGTGACACCAAAAACCGGGATCGAAAAGCAACAAGCCAACCTTGCAAAGTCAGCAAGAATTCGAGGTGAGCTAGTTGACTACTTGTCAGATCTCAAGAGAAAAAGCCTACGTAGCACCAATTTAGTGTCACCCACCGTTAAAACGGTAGTGATGCTAGCTTATAGATTAGTCATCTATATGTTATTACTTTAATTAAGACATGGTAATGTGGCGTTAAAATGAAAACAGTTGGTTATTCTTCAAAGCTGCTTCGGATAGGTCAAAGGATTAACACCCAGTCATGTTATATGACAGTGTCGGGTTAGTTATGGATATGCTATAACTGACTCCTGTCTTGTATAAGATGATGGGTTTTACCGTAGTGTAAAGGTAAAAGCTTTCTTGCTGGTGCATTTTTTTTTTTATATGATAGCAACAAAAAAATTAGATCACTATAATGAAGTCCACAACAAGAAGTGAGTGGGTCGATATATGAAAAAACTTTAATTAGCCATAGCATATTCACTGACGGATTGTGAAGTCAGAGTAACCTTATCTCGTCACAATGACAACTGACAGTGGGTGGGATATATTAGACAGCAAGTGGACATTTTGTCCTGCAGTTGATGTGTTGCAAGCAGGAAAAACAGGTGACATAAAGAGCTGAGGTAGGTACCTGATGATTGTTGTAGCTAGCTAGGCAGGTTTATGCTGACTACACATCTTGAAATGGAAGCTGCAAATTATCTATTATTTTTATCTCTTTTAGGAAATTTAGTGTATACTGATTTATTTTCTTTCCCAAGAGTTTTATAACAGTGTGATACAGCTGAGGTATCTCTGAGTTTGTTTTTTGTGTCTGATGACTCATCAATTGTGACAGCAACATGACTGATCGGATTCTTAGTCCGTTTGTCATACTTTAATTGCAAAGTTACCGAATCTTGTTTTACTTGTTGTTGCATACATGTTGAAGGCGTAATGTAAGTTTTTTGGAGAAGATGTCCTGTAGTTGAAATGAAGAACATTATTAATCTCATTGATTTATACTGTTGGAACACCATCAAATGTTCTTGTTGTTTTTTTTATACTGAACATGGTTAGTGAAAAATCTGCTCAGAGGTTTCATGCCAAACACCTGTAAAGCCCCTCACTCTGTTCACCAGGAATGGGTGTGCCTGTAAATTATAATAACTTCACGACTCTGAAATAAAAACATCCTGTTTCCCTGAGAAAGAGAGAGGAATGTTAAGAATGCTTTTGTCTCGGAAAGCAGCAGTCAAATCCGACCATCTCGAGTCGAGGCCAAAAGGAGGAAGATGAGCCTTCATGGTGCGAGTGGAGGCTGTGACCGCTCACGTGACCGCCGCCGCTCCAGCGATCGCTCCAGGGACTCGTCGCATGAAAGGGATGGCCAGCTCACTCCCTGCATTCGCAACATCACATCACCTACCCGTCAACACAACAGCGGTGAGTTTGCGTGGGGAAGTAGAGGGCTTAGATGGAAGACAAGTTGGAGTGTTCACAAATCTTGGCCGCTGCTGTTTAGAACAGTTAATTGATAAAATAAACCAAAGAGCTCGGAAATGTTTTCTACCTCGCCCTTTGAGGATGTTTATGGATCAAGTTAGGACTTTTGACTTTTTTTGGACCAAGGCACCTTTTGGTTTGTTTGTCTGAATAAAAGAGAGATGTTGCTTTGAGATCTGTTTCCAGCCAGGTTTGGAACAGTAACTCAAATGGTCCAAAAAGATTTGATCAAAGTATAAGTAAAGTGGGATGTTGTCTGTCTGTAGACCGTGAACGAGAGGGCTGCCAATCATCGAGGCCCGGTAGCCCACGACCTCAGAGAGTCTCTCCCAGTGGCTCCAGCAGCAGCGGGCTGGTGAGCAGTCGCAACAGCAGCTTGTCAAGCACTGAGGGTACCTTCAAAAGCTTGGGAGTTGGAGAAATGGTCTTTGTCTACGAAAATTCCAAGGAGGGAGCTGCAGGCGCCACCGTTGGAAACCGAAACATCAGGACATCGGAAAGAGTGACTCTGATAGTCGATAACACTCGATTTGTAGTAGATCCTAGCATCTTTACTGCGCAACCCAACACCATGTTGGGCAGGTACAGTTGACTTTTAAGTGTCATTTTATGTACTTATTATTGTAGGCCCAATTGTTGAAAGTATTTTACTAATGAGTAATGTGCCAATTAATTAATTTAATTTCTACAAATGTTTGTAGATATCTATTATATGCTGTAGATATTTTTGATTTCCAATGTCTGTTGTTTAGTGAATAAAACCAATGCATTTTTTTCAGAATGTTTGGATCTGGAAGAGAACACAATTTCACGAGGCCCAACGACAAGGGGGAGTACGAGGTGGCTGAGGGCATTAGCTCAACAGTTTTTCGAGCAATCCTGGTAAGTCTTTATTTTTCTGTTTGAATCATTAACGATGGACTAAAGGTACAGACACTTAGAAGTGTAATATGCACAATGCAGTTTAACAGCAAAACCACAAATTCACCATAAAGCCAAACTATCACCCCATATTCATCTTCCAATCAAACACATCATTCATATAACCTTGTTAGATGGAATGTGTAGCACGGCTATTGTGTGTTTTCCTACATTATGTTAATCTAAGTGGAAACTGATTTTGGATGTTAGAACTATTTTATCAGATGAAATACAGGAAAATAAAATTTACTTTGAGATACGGTGTTTGACTGATATGCCAGTTTCATGAGTAAAGCTGTTCTTAGTGACCTGGAAAGTTATTCATAGATAAGGTATCACTGTTTGTGCGTTCCCCTGTATCACATTCTTAAGTGGAGGAAGACAATTAAGTACCATGGTTCCAGTAGACTGCTGCAGTACGTGACTTGACTGATTTGTCGTGCATTACCTGTCATCACAATGTTAATATTTAATTTTCTGCATGTCACCTGTGGCCCACTGAGAACTCATCTAGTAAGAAATTGATGTGAATGAATGAGTGTGTCCCGCAACCTGTGAAGTTTAACATCTTGAACAAAATTAGACAACAGGAATGACAGAATAGAGTGAGATACATCTGCAGTTTGATTTAAATTTTGTGTGTGTGTTCTGAAAGCTTCTAATGGTTGTTCTTATATTGTGAGTGAATGGATTAACACAGTGTTTCAAATATCTACCCTCATTGTGATTTCTGTCTAATCGACAGGATTACTATAAATCTGGGATAATCCGCTGTCCTGATGGAATCTCCATCCCTGAGTTGCGGGAGGCTTGTGACTATCTATGCATCTCCTTTGACTACAGCACCATCAAATGCAGAGACCTCAGTGAGTGTTTCCTCCGGTGCGCTGAGGCTGTTAGTGTTAACCACCAACGGGGGAAGTTTGGAGTCAGTGTGAACGATTAACTGCCATGTTACTGTCTCCTTATATCACCTAACACACGGCACGGCATTCTATGAAGAAAGTTACGGACCAGTATACATTGACTTGAATATTCTGAACGATGGCGTTCTTTCTTCTAAGGTGCCCTGATGCACGAGCTATCCAACGATGGAGCTCGGCAACAGTTTGAGTTCTACCTGGAGGAAATGGTTTTGCCATTGATGGTTGCCAGTGCGCAGAGCGGAGAAAGGGAGTGTCACATTGTAGTCCTTACCGATGACGATGTGGTTGACTGGGATGAAGAATATCCACCTCAAATGGGAGAAGAGTACTCACAGAGTGAGTACAAGCTAATACACAGTAGACACATGTCTACATGCACACGTCAAGAAACGACTCCTGACATAAAACATGTTGTTTTTGCTCTGTTTGCAGTCATCTACAGCACAAAACTGTACAGATTTTTCAAGTACATTGAAAACCGAGATGTTGCCAAATCAGTTTTAAAGGAGAGAGGATTAAAGAAAATAAGACTGGGCATCGAAGGTAAGTTGACTCAAGTGAAAAGGTTATATTTATCTCCTTTCAGTGCAAGGAGATTTTACTGAAAGGTTTTTTATTCATATGAAACATAGCTTTAGGGGCTGACAGAAAAAAAACAACCTGGCTGCAGAATCAAGCCAGTGATTTCATTAATAGCAAGTTTGAGCAGAATAATGCAATAAAAGTTCTGTGAAGTAGTACGGCTGTGGCAATAAGGATTGTTTATTTTTTCTGCCGTGATCAAACAACAGAGAGTAGCGGGATGGCAAATATCCAAAAGGCTCCATTAAAGTAGGCTGACCCTAGAATTATGAGACATGTGAGTTTATGGTTCTCCAGATAATCTTCTGCTTCTTGAGTTTTTTTATTGGCAGCTGGCAAACACCTCTAATCTATGAAATATGGGCCGTGTGTCCTCCATCTGACGCTGTTGTCTGTGTCCAGATGTGTGGCGTTATGCCGCTGTCAGCTCCTTATTACACATCCTCATTACTTCCTAAGGATTGTGGGTACAGGTATATCGAGGTGAACTGACCCTACAGGCTAAAAGGAAGTCCTGCGACACATTATAAACAGACAATTCTGTAGCATTCGCCAGCAAAAACAAAAACATCCCTGGTGGGCGTCGCATGACTGCATAAACCATAATACTGCCAGTTAATGTCACGGCTCTATTTAGTAATAATGGTGGCAAGAACTGTCCTCCACTCACTTTGATGTTTTAGGGAAAAGAATGTCTGCATTTTGAAATTCCTCGTTTGATGGTTTGATTTGTTTTTCCATGATCCTTATTAGGCGCTAATTACCGTTGAATTGGACAAGAATGCGTATCTATCCTACAGTTCCCTGTAGTGCAGTTTTAAAGATGACAATATATTATTTGTTTATTGTTCTGCCTTTGTCCTTTTCTAATGTGTTGACAAAATGTCTCAGCATATGCATTTATTTATGCTTATGGGATTTTCATCCCGATTATTTTAGCTCATGCTGCTGCTTTACGTAATTAATATAAGGTGCACAACTGACTAAACCCTAAACAAACAATGATCTGGTTTTTTGTAACCTCAATTTCTTTGCTCCCGGTTCCTAACATGGAAACAGGTCCAGAATAATCCAATCCATTTCGACCAAATTGTGGTTCCAGTGCAAAAGTTCACCAGCAGCCAAAACTTAAATGCCGGTCACTGTTTCTAGTGTTTGGGCTGATTGGTGTATATACATAGTTTATTTTGGGCACTGTAGAATATCTCAGATCAACAAAAAACATAAGTGTTGTTTAGAAACTGTCGATGTCTTGTGATCAGCCACAACATTAGAACCAGTGTGGCTGACTCCCATCGTTGAATTACCATTAGTGTGTTGAGCACACCAACAGTTAGTGGACTCTTGTCTCCTGATGAGGTGTTCTAAACAAACAGTATTTCCTAATATAAACGTATTCATGATCTGTCTTGACTTGTTCTTCTTCAGGATACCCAACATATAAAGAGAAAGTCAAAAAGCGACCAGGAGGTCGTCCGGAGGTCATTTACAACTACGTCCAGAGGCCCTTCATCCGCATGTCCTGGGAAAAAGAGGAGGGTAAAAGCCGCCACGTGGACTTCCAGTGTGTAAAGTCCAAGTCCATCACCAACCTGGCGGCAGCAGCAGCAGACATCCCCCAGGATCAGCTGGTCGTGATGCACCCCGGACCCCAAGTGGATGAACTGGACATCCTGCCTAATCACCCACCCAGCGGGAATCACTACAACTACAGCAACGAGCCGGATCCTGATGCTCCTTCACCTGCTGTCTGAGGACGCAGCGGCCGTCTTTCAAAGCCTCTGCCTTTCTCCTCCTCTAGTCCTCCTTCCAGCATGCTGCAGCATGGAGCGCCAGGGGCACCATAACCATATTGCCTTGACACCTCCTTTGCAGCCTTAGAGCCTCAAGAACCTGGCGGAGCGGAGAGGAACAACCGTGAAGCAAGTAAGACTGGCGAAAAGAAGTGTACACAATTATTTTTCATTTTGTTTTTTACTCGACCAAAGGAATTTATTTTTCTGTTCGGAAAAAAAAAAAAATCAGTATAAACGATTAAGTATAAACAATTATTATTTACCTTTTTAATTCTTGGGTTTAGCTGAGCACTCTTGTGGCGTCACCGCTTTCTCACAGGTTTTTATTTTTACTGGAGAGTTTGAGTTTGTTTCTCTGGGGTGGCCTAACTTTATAAAAAGTGCTTTGGGGAGAAGAAAACGAAGTCCGGGGGAAAGTTTGTCATCACTGCTTCCTGTCATTGGGTGGAACTGGGTCTGCAGCCATTAGCTGGATCGGATGTTTATCGTTCTGCTCCTCCTGCAGCCGAGTCATTCAGCAGAGCAACAGGCTGTTATGGTCACAATCCTTTCGTGCAAAGCTTGAAATTGTTGTTTAAAAGTGTAAAATCATCCAATAAATGCATCAAAATATTTATATGGGTCTTTTTTTTTTAAATCTTGATTGTAAAACTTGTGAAGAATTCTAGAGAAAGTCAACACTAGAGCACTGAAGAGAGCATCGTAATAACAATAACAATAGGCCATCATCTTATCATCATTTCCTTTGCACAGTTCTTCAGGCACATTTTCTTGTGTCAGCGGGGGAATGGGAATGTCCAGAATTCAACTAAAAGAAGTTAAGTTTCTCTCACAAAATAAAATGAAGCAATTTTTAAAAACTGACTCATTGCTTAAAATATAAATGAATAGGAATCCATGGATTTATGACTTTACACTGGCCTCATCGGACATTGTACGCATGAAGAGCGCCAGCACAGGAAGCCTTCTTTCTCACTGTGAGCAAATAACAAAGACACAGCTCTCATTCAGGCGGACCTCCTTCCTGAACCCAGGAGAACTTTTAAACCGCTCCTCATTGTTCCATCACATTGAGTATTTCCGCTTCTGACGCCGAATTCTCTGCAGGAAGCCATGCGTGATCTATGGTGCTGCATATCTAACTAGTGAATGACGAAATGTCAAGATGATGAACTGAAGGTGTGTGTGTGCGTGTGTGTGTGTGTGTGTGTGCGGTCGGGCGCTCTTCGGCGGTAAGAATCCTTCAACCATTAAAGTGTTGGGACTCATCAGTCAATAAAGTCATTTAGTCCGGTTTGAGCAGCTGCACTGCCCTACTCACATGTGACATGACTCACTCACCTCCACCCTCACCAAACACACCCTCCCTGGTTGGTGTTCTATTTGAACTGGGCTGGAGGATATCTCAAGAAGCGGGTTTAGTGGAAACTGAGTTTCTCATCTCAGGGTTTATAAGCTGGATCTCTGGGATCAACCAAGATTTTATTAAACCTACTTCCTGAAATACACCCCTGGTTAAAGAGTTGTTATCTCTTATCATTTATTAAGTCTGTTTCAGTTGATAGGAAGAGTTTCGGGATGAAGGGTGACTGCTTTGTGTGGTTAAGTTTTGTCTTACCTTAACCCATCTTATATAACCATAATGTTATTATTTATTTATGTTATTTGTCGACACTGGTTTGCATTTACTGCTGATTCATTCCCTTTATTTTTACATTTCCACTTGTGTTTATATTCTATTTTTCTTTCACTCACTTGTTATTTCTTGTTCCTGTAATTTTGAGTTCATCATCTAGAACAAGAATTTCTTTCGGGATCAATAAAGTTCTATCCTGTCTTATCTTATTGTGATTAATGGTCGGTGTTCTCCTTTTCACTTTCCTCTGTAGGGAGCAGCTAAGTTGTTTTTATATCTTATCCATCCATCCATGTCTCCATCCATTTTCTATAACGGAGTATCTTTTGCATCGGGTCAAACAGAGGTTACATTCTGCACAGGTCCAAAGTCCACTGTTGATGATTCCGTGGCTTAAAACTATTCATTTCACTGCTTGACCTTCTGCAGTCAAACGTGATCTGCACCGCTGAAGGCGGTTTTCCTTCATCTTCTTCGATGTTCACTTGGGGCTGGGGCTGGGAGCTCAGTGGGCGGAACAGAGACGCCGAAATGGAAGTCACAGGAGACGACCGACTACAGAGTATTTTAGAGATACTCAGAGAGTTTGTTGGAGTTGATACAACAAACTATCAAAATAAAACCTTATAACTAAAATTATGACACGGCTAATACACAAATTCTTTTTTTACTGAATCAAGGAGAGTATTGTCGAGACCCTTTACTCCACTTCTTTGGTGCAGGAGACATCAAACTGACTCCTGAAGTCCTCCTGGAGTGATAAATGAGCCATCTTTGATTTCTAACCTGCAGCAGATCATATTGATCGTCTCACTCCTCTGCAGCTCGCCGCGGCAGACAAGGACAGGTAACTTATGAAACGTGTGCAGATGAGACCGACAGCTGCGACACCATTTCAAAGGTTCCTCTATTCTGTCAGAGCATCAGCAGTGAAGCGCAGTAACTCCATCTGCCACCCGTTTATCAGTGTAATCATCATCCTCAGTCCTGCAGACATGTGGAGGAAGAGTGGAGTCATGCTCTTCCTCTAAGATGCAAAACCTGCCTGAGTCTTTCTGCTAAATATTCAAAGTCCTCTTCATAAATGAGTTCAGAATCAGTAAGTTCTCCGCAACCCTTGAGCAAACAGACCCTTCAAATGAGGAAAAGGCATTTATATTCACGTCTGTAGTTCTTTTACTAGGTTTTAGTGATATGACATCACAAAGTCATCATCGCGCTTTTATTTACTTTGTTTTTTAAAGGTGCTGATATCAAACTAGACTTTGAGTAAACATTCTCACGTTTGATCTCACAATCATTTTTACATGAGTCATAACAAGTTACCTTTTATCATGACCCTGGCAAAGGCGCCATATACACTGAATAAGCCATAACATTAAAACCACCTGCCTTGTATCGTGTAGGTCTACTTTGGCGGCCAAATTAAATCTGTGATGCGGATCCATTCTGATACTGTTTTAACACATCCAGCATGAACTCTTTCAGAAGTGTGTGCTACAGTAGCTCTTCTGTGGGATAGCCTTTGATCCCCACTTTCATCCCTGACCCTTGGGAACCCATAATCCTTTTGCTGGTTCACCCCTTCGTTGGGAACATCTGGTATGTTCACTGTGTTCCTCTTGGGGGTGACAGACGGACAATGTGAGTCTTTATGCAGGGAGCCGATTGAGAAACCTGGAACACCTGTGGCCATCAGGAGTTCCTGTTTATTTAAAGCCAGGCTGCAGACTAATCCTCTCTGTCTGCTCTTCCAACAGGAAACATGAATCATGGTTCTGCTTTTATGCCCCTTACAACATCCTCACACACACACACACACACACACACACATGCACTTTACATTTTACAATTCATTGATATGTTTTGCATTCGTTTGGTTTAAATTGGTGTGATTGGTTAATAAAACTTTTTTTCATAGTTAAATATGGTGTGTCTCCCCTTGTTTGTTGTTGTGTCCTTCTGAGCCAGGTCACATCACATCTAACAAGTCCAGGTGTGTTGCAGATGCTGTGAGTTTTCTCTCCATCAAAGTTTGGCCCTGGCCAGAACCGCTCAGATCCTTATGCTCGCCCAGTTGTCCTGATTTCTATTAGCTCCCTGCCTGATTTATTACATCCATTGACTTGTGGTTATAATGTAATGGCTCACAGACTTAGACTCACCAGCTGCACAGCTCTTGTAAATGTGTCGACGTTGGGTGCGAGAAGACAAACAAAGGATCCGTTACAGTGAAATATGCTCGCGCACAGTTCCAGTCTCAGATGTCTGAGTTGGACCAGAACCGATCTCCTCGAGGTTCCCTTCAGGACACAACCTCTGCTCTGTGACCTTCATTTATACCATTACATATGGTGATATGTACATTATATCATTTATCCTTTACTCTCAGCTCACAGTGAATGGGACCTTTTGCATTATAAGGTGGATCCATTTCACATTTGGTACCTTAGATCTTCCTGCTTATTTGTGACATAATAAGATCCTGAGTGGTTTTAATGATTAAGACAAACCACTTACAAAACCAACTTAGACAGAAAAATAATAAAGGTAAATCTCAGATGGGGCAGGCCACCTGCCAAATAGTGCTGAGTCATGATACAGCAGTAGGCCTGGGCTGAAGCTTTTCAAAATAAAATGTGAGATTTGTAATTTTCTGGTAAGTAAATATTTATATCGTCAAGATACCAACATAAAACTCAGGTTTTGAATATCCAGAGTTGAGTTGTTGACTTGTCTGTCGGCCCCTCTCCTTTAACAGCTGGTTGAGGACAGCCTGTTGTGTCTTCTAATCGAATAGAACTCAGGCAGAGATCTGTGAACCTGCAACGTTACACCTTATTAAACCCAAACCCAATCCAACCATCTGCTGTCTCCGTGGGATAAAGTATCAGCCTCCCACATGTACATCTGTGTGGAAAACGCTTGTCTTGTCTTTCTGTAAATGAAATAAATCCTCGTTCAAAAATTGTTATTTACGCTGCTTCCCAGAAATAAATGTCAGGTGGTTGCAGAAATATTAGATTTTCAGAATACACACCCATCAGCCACACAAATACTAGTGGCCGGTTGTAATGTTGTGGCTACTTGGTGAAGAATGTCTTCAGGATGAGAGGAAATGATCAGATATCAATCAGAATATGAACTCAAACCCAGTCAAAGAGCAGCCCAGCAACAAAGAACCATTGACACCTTCCAGTTTTACCAAACTTGGACTCAGAACCAGAACCAGAGCTGGTTTAACGATTCAGGCACCAGGAGAGGGCAGCGCTTACAAGCTGCAGCATATCGCTTGTTTTTCATTTCACTTTTTACTCTTCATCACACTGTAGCTTAATGGGTTGGATCGCCCAGACTGGACTTTTTTTCTTCTTTCTTTTTCATTTCATTGTTTTCCTTTGAACGAGTTGTCAAGTTTTGAAGGTCAGTTCTCTTCCAGGTGTGAAGAAAAGTTAATCCAGAGGCTCAGGTTTGTGCAGCAGTGAGTGGAAACGACTCTCCGGGAGGGGAAACAGCACAAATTTACCAGAACCCCGACAGGAGCGGAAAATGAGCCTTTAATATTCAGGATACCGGGGACCCGCTTCACCCGATGCCTCTGTTTCACTTCATTCTTATTGGATGTTATTTTTAATGGAATTTGATTTAATTATTGTACATTTTACTCACATTCTTCTTTTAGCTTCCTTTTTTAAAAACATATTTATCATGTAATTATCTTATCATTATCATAGTATTATCAAATATATAATAATAATAATAATAATCCCTGTTTCATGTTCTTCTTTTGTCGCATATATTTTCCTACTTTCTTTTTTGTAATTCATAATTAATTCAATTGTGCTGGATTTCTTATAAGCTCTGTCATCCAGGTAAATAATTGTAATTGTTCATTATTAATAATAATAACAATAATGATGATGATGATGATGATGATGATAACAACAACTAGATAAAGCACTCAGAGAGTTTAAACCTCCACCAAGGTAGAACAATATCCCAGGTTAAGGAAACATTCCTGCAGACTTCTTCATTATAGTCTGAGTTATTGCCTCTAAATCCACCTTCAACTCCAACAAACTCTCTGAGGATCTCTAAAATACCCTGTAGTCGGTCTTCTCCTGCACCTTTCACTTCAGCATCTCTGTTCAGCCCACCGAGCCCCCAGTTTCACGCCCGATCGAACAACAAAGGAACAAAGGCAGAAATGGCCACTTTATAACGTCACCAGTCCAAACGGCTTATTATTATATCAGATTTTATTTTAAATGTGGTGGAAGACGTAACATCACCCACATTTTATGACAAATAGGAAACACAAATTCATTTTGAAGGTTTTTTTTTAATCGCAGGAGTGAAACATAACATCTTTGGCGGAGATATTAATAATGAATCATGAAAGATATTTACCACTCAATCTGAGAATCCAATTCTTTTTTACTGGTGAAGAATTCAAATCACAATAAAGGTTACCCAAAGGCACTTTCTTCCAAGAGCAGGTCCCGACATCTTACTTACAGGGACCGAAGAATTTGCAAACGGCCGAACGATTTCTTGGAGACGGTTTTGAGCTCAAAATGAGTTAAAATAATAAATCTGCTGCTGCCCTCACGATGATTAAAGGCCCGATTTAATTATTGAACAGATGCATGATTATTGGAATCTTAGCAAATCGTGTGTTTGTGTGTCTGTGTGTTTATGTGTTAATGTGTTTGTGTGTCTGTGTGTTTGTGTGTTTATGTGTTTGTGTGTTTGTGTGTCTGTGTGTTTATGTGTTTATGTGTTTATGTGTTAATGTGTTAATGTGTTTGTGTGTCTGTGTGTCTGTGTGTTTATGTGTTTATGTGTTAATGTGTTTGTGTGTCTGTGTGTTTGTGTGTTTATGTGTTTGTGTGTCTGTGTGTCTGTGTGTCTGTGTGTTTGTGTGTTTGTGTGTTTGTGTGTCTGTGTGTCTGTGTGTCTGTGTGTTTGTGTGTTTGTGTGTTTATGTGTTTATGTGTTAGTGTGTCTGTGTGTCTGTGTGTTTGTGTGTCTGTGTGTTTGTGTGTTTGTGTGTTTATGTGTTTATGTGTTTGTGTGTTTGTGTGTCTGTGTGTTTGTGTGTTTATGTGTTTGTGTGTTTGTGTGTCTGTGTGTTTGTGTGTCTGTGTGTCTGTGTGTTTGTGTGTCTGTGTGTCTGTGTGTTTGTGTGTCTGTGTGTCTGTGTGTCTGTGTGTTTGTGTGTCTGTGTGTTTGTGTGTCTGTGTGTTTATGTGTTTATGTGTTAATCTGTTTGTGTGTCTGTGTGTTTGTGTGTTTATGTGTTTGTGTGTCTGTGTGTTTGTGTGTTTGTGTGTCTGTGTGTTTGTGTGTTTGTGTGTGTTGGTGTCTTTAGGAAGGAGTAATGGGGTGACCTACAAAATCAATGCAACACAATCCATTCTCATTGTAAGTGAAGACAAACTTCTCCATCTGGTGAAGAGAAAGGCGGGGTTTTAGCGATTGTTCTGGTGGAAAGAGCTCCAGACTTCTGCCTGGGGCAGAATCCGCTCACTTTAATGGAGAGGAAGGTTGATTCAATGAATTTCAGAAACACCCAGACATCCTTCTGCGTTTTCCTGTAACTGATCGGCCAAGCTCACCCGTTAAAGCGCCCGTTTAGCACCATAAAGACGTTTCTGGGTGGAGATCATTGAGCCCCCTGCTGCAGCTCGTATACACCTTTTCTTCGCCGTAGGGCGTGGCATGTTTTTCGACAATACAATACGCCTCCATAAAATCGGGCCAACGGTTCAGACGTTATGTTAAAGAAATGTTGTTGTTTTTTTGGGTCATAACATTTTTTTTTTTTTTCTCCTAGTGAGTAAAATAAACACTACTAGAGTTAAACTTAGAGTGATCCCCTTGAGTTAATTCTAACACACCTAATTTGGACTAAATCAGACCAACGGTTAAGAAATAATGGCACGAAAACTTTTGGAGATAAAGTTCCCCCGAATGTCAAAAATATATAACCAATCTTTCCAAAAATCAATCCACTCATTCTTCTTACTGAGGTTCATGGGGGTATAAAATCCAAAAATGATCCATGAAACGGTTTTTGAGTTATGTACGGAAAAAAAGTATTTCCTGTAAAATAAAATAAAAAAGCTCCCCCTAGTGAATAATATATGAACTACTAGAGTGAAATGTGATTATGAACGTGATAGAGCTCCACGGGTCGATTCAATTCCAGCAAATTGCGACTAAATCGGATCGACGGCTGCAGAATTATAGCCTGAAAATATGAGAAGATGAAGCGCCCCCTCGTGTCAGAAATATGTAACTGGGCCTTTGCCATAATCACTCCAGTTCTACCTCGCACTAAAGTCTGGCAGGCTGTAGAATTTTAAAATGCTCCATGTCATAGTTTTTGAGTTACATTCCCGATTTTTTCGGGGACGTAATCCTGTGGACGTGGTTGTCAGGTGTCACACGGGAAGCCCGCTTGGATTTTTGCTCCCGTGGAGGCGACTGGAGGATAATGAGGCAGGAGGTGACAGATCCGGGCTTCATCTGCTCCTACAGGAGATGACAGGACGTGAGATGATGAGGAAAGAGGTTGTAGAGTATCCCGCAGGCAGGGTCGCGGGGTCAGCACCTAGCCCAACAGGATTAATTCACCTGCCAGCGGCACAATGAGGGTTAATGAGGGCCCAGAGGTGGCCCCCTTCTCTCAGCAGATTCACTCATACCTCCGCGCTGGTATTCTCGAGTCGATGCCTCCATTAGTGACTTCATGGCCGATCACTCTTTAAGGGGAGAACAAAGGCTGCCAGGAACACAGAGTGAGACATTCCAGGGATTAGAGGGTTCGTGCCATTAAAGGGAGTTCCGCTCTTTTCCTTGACATGCTCAGAATGGATCGTACCAACAGGGAAAATGTCCAAAAATGTGTAAAAAACAAGAAATATCAATCGTGATGGAATTTATTTGATGTGGTTATAGTCTTGCAGACAATAAGATGTAGTTTGGAGGTCCAGATGACCTCAACTAAATTGGACATGAGCCGCCTGATGCAGAACTTACTGTGACGTCTGGACGTCGTGATTCCCGTTTAACAGTCACAGTGCATGCTGGGAGTCGAGGAGCCGTGTCTTAAGTCATACAGAAATGTTGCCTTCATGTTGCCTTTCTTGAGTCTGGTGTCTTGGATGAGGTCTCGACATTATGTCGCTGAGATCTCGTCTCATCTCGTTAGCCAGGCGTCCCGATATGTCGGACTGAAATCAGAGATAATAGCTCAGATTTCTTCAAAATTCAGGTTATCGTGGCAGGTAATCTCGGTGTTGTTTACTTTCATTGGATCTACTGTTATGAAAATTAATTTGGGGTATTTACAAGACATGTATAATGCTGTCCAGAATTATTGGTCCCCTTTTGGAAAATGAGTTAAAAAATGTGTTTATTGACTATTTCCATTATATTTAATTCTAAATAGTCATAAAAATATAACCTTTTATACAAGTAACAAAAAACAACAACAACATTAAATTCCTAACATAAAACAAACATTTTTCTCTAAATTGTGACTCTTCCACAATTATTGGCAAATTGGAAATGCTGTGATTAAAAGGCGGCTGAAGCATTTTTCTAGTCCTGTTTTATAGTTTTAGGTTCTGTCTTTTTTTACTGGGGTATAGATATGGACTGGATCCAAGAAAACCTCTCCTAATAAATCTCTTAACAGTTCGAAAATGTCCGTTTCAACAGTTGGATCAATATTTAAGAAGTTTGAAGGGACTGGAGATGGACGTGTTTTCAAAGTGACCCCACACTCTGTGAGGAGGGGGGTTCGACTGGACAAAGACTCTCCGAGGATTACAGCGGGAGAATTGCGGAAGTGAATTGAATCTTGGGTCAGAAGGTCAGAAGGTCAGAAAGTCTCTCAAAACCACCATCGGACGGCATCTAGACCAACAGAAGCTGTTTTGGAGGGGAGCACGAAAAAAAAGGCCTCTGCTGTCAGTCACACACAAAGTAAAGATTCTACAAACTCCACTGGGACTTTGAAAGGAACAAAGTCAGAAGAGACCAAAATAGTGTTTTTTGGCGATACAGAAAAGCACCCCATACCCACTCTGAAGTCTGGTGGTGGATCTCTCCTACTATTGGGCCTCTTTTTTTTCCATCTGATTACAACACATGCTCCCATGGACTCCATCCATACCTGCAGATATATGATGAAAACCTAAAAGTTAACCTTAAGTTAGTTAAGGTTTTGCCGCTGCCATCCCGGTCAAGTTACCCGAACCCCACGGAACGTCTCGTTGTTCCGTTGCCTGATTTGAGATGAGTTGGATCTTTTGACACCTGAAAGTCTCCTGTGAAGTGAGTCTTCCTCAGGATGTCACTACCTCGACTACTTCGTTCAGACAGACGGGATTGATGGACAGATTGTCACAGCTCTTTACGTAATGACCTAAGGTGACATGATGATTGAGCATTTGAGCACAGGCCGCCGCCGCCGCCTCATGTTGGGGAGCCGAGGGGTCCCGCTGCATGAAGTGTGTTTTCTTTACTTTACCTGGACTCCCACACCGCCTCCTGTTCAGCGCCGTGACTCCAACCCCCCTGCAGCCAGAGTCAGATGTCAGGGGTGCCTCGATAACCTCTGATAATACAAGCGGTGAACCCTGAGATGACCCCAGAACAAAGACGGGGACATCTTCTTTGTTAGCGTCTGGTAATCTTTGGTAGCCACACAAAGATGTAATTTGTGCACACTTACGGAAACGCCAGGAAGTTGTAATAAGAGACAGAGTCCGGGGTGATAATGGAGACATCAGACAGGCTGTCTGTCGTCAAACTCTTCACTGACATTCCTCTGAACCTCTTGTCCCTTTTAATCAGACCGTCTCCGTAGAACACGAGGACACTTCACGTCCCGCCATCACGTCTCAAGTGACTCTGGAGTTTGGCGACAAGCCAGATTATCATAACTTGATATTTATGCAAACACACTGAGTAACGTTTAACCTTATTTCATGTTTTGATTCTGGAAAGGTTTTCACTTTATGGATGTTAGAGTGCAGAAAAGCCTAACCAGGGACCGGGACCAGAAGAGTTTAGTAATTGTTACTTCATACAATGTTTCTTGCATTTGTCCTCGAAAAACAAAGAAGTAAATATAATAAAATCAACTCAAACCCTGATGCTGCACTAGATTAAGTTTGTGTGTGTATGTGTGTTTTTGTGTGTGTGGGTGTGTGTATCTGTTAGAGTGTGTGTGTGTATGTGTGTTTGAGTGTTTGTGTATATATGTGTGTGTATGAGTAGGTGTGTGAATGTGTGTATGTGTGTTTGAGTGTGTGTGTATATATGTGTGTGTATGAGTACGTGTGTGTGTGTATGTGTGTTTGAGTGTATTTGTATATATGTGTGTGAATGAGTACGTATGTGAATGTGTGTATGTGTGTTTGAGTGTATTTGTATATATGTGTGTGAATGAGTACGTATGTGAATGTGTGTGTGTGTATGTTTGAGTGTGTTTGTGTATGTGTTTGTGGGGTAAGCGTGTGCACGTGTGTGAGTGTGTGTTTGTATATGTGTGTGTGTATTAATGTGTATGTGCATGAGTGTGTTTGTGCAGCTACTTGGACTTTGTCTTGGACTTATCTGTTGGAACATTGATAAAGTTATCGTCTTCATCCTCTTCATTTATTGTTAAGTTACAACACTACAAATAACCTCTTTGAATGTATTTAAAAACATCATGGAAAGTCGGATTAACCCTTAAATCCTCATCAACAAAAAAACAAAATCAAATCAAATAATTAGATCTTTGCATATTTTATTTCTTCAGAGCATTTATTCATTTAATAATGTAAAAACTCTAAATGGACCATAAAACGCCTGATCGTTTGGTCAACCATGTTTTTAAATGATAAAAAAAAAGAAAAAAGAAAAAACCCGATTCAGAAAATGATTTTGCGATGAAATTTTGTATTTCATGGGAAATAGTCAATTTGATTCTGATTAGCTCAACTTTTAGGAAAAGTATCTTCTTATAAAACTATTTGATCCTCATTAGACTTTCTGGTTGTGCCAAGTTACATAATTCTTTTCAGTGAGTCTTCAAACGCTTTAATAGGTTCAAAAAAGACAGACTTTTCTAATAGGACTTTCTCAATAGCCATGGTTAACGCCTCCTCCTCCTTGGCGGGCCTTTTGACCCGTGGTGTCCCCCACAGCTCCGGCCTCGGCCCCTCAATGATACGCAGGTACATGCTGCCACTAGTCCACATAATAAACAGGTTCGGTCCGAAATAGAGACTCAAGACGTGCTCAACCAAACATCTGAGCAGGACATTAAAGGGTTAATGTCATACAATGAAATGCTTTTAATGCAATCTGGGAGAAATGATACATGATTGAAAAAAAGAACCAGACATTTAATTATGGACCGAAAATATACTTCAGACTTATCTATCGACAGCAGTGCATCATGGGAATGAACAAGAAATGTGTGGGAAGTAGAAATGTGAAATGAAAGACGATAAAACATCTGTGTAGATTCTCTTTCATCCAGATCATGGAGACTCGTGTGGAACTAAATCCACAGCAACTGGACTTCTTCAGGTCAGAACTGAAGAAGTCTCTTGGAGTCCAGTTGCTTTGGATTCAACCCACAAGGACACAAAAAAAACCTGCTCACTGTTTTGACATATCAAGCTCCACTGAATGACCTAAGTCATAATTTTTGTTATGCCCCAGTCAAAGAAGTCCAATCAGCCATTACATTAAAACCACCTGGCTAATTTTCTGTTGGACCCTCTTTTTTTCTAGCCAACTGTTCTGCGCTGTGGGTTCTAACTCTTTTCTATCACCTTTCAACTGGGCCAGTTTGTGCTCCAGTTTTTCTGTGTATTTTTTTCAGGCGATAGTTGTGTTTTAGTGGACTGTAGTATAAGTATTGAATCCTCTCGCACCCGTCAGTCCTGACACAAACCTGCAGGAAGTTTTAAACACCGCTTTTATACTTTTGCTGTACTTGGGGTCCCTGCGAAGACAAAAGAGGCAGGCAGTAACTCCAGCTTCAAAGACAGTATTTATTTTTGCAGTAGTAAAGACTTAAAGTTTGTTATAAGTGATGAAATGTGAAAAGAGTCAGTAGAATCCTAAACCAGTGACTCCCACACTGGGAGGCTGTCTGAGTCCTGGCTGTGCAGAGAACTCAAACCCGTGTCTGAGTCGTCGTCGTTGACACGCTCCGTTTTGGACTGACCTCTGACCTCCTCCATCCACTCGTGTTTCCAATCCACAGTGCTCATCATCCCCTCTTTATAATCCAGTCCGTGGCTGCAGCTCGTCCTTTCCTTGATGCCCAAACTGTTTACTTTCTGCAGTAAATCCTTCATTTCCTTCTCCCTCGCCGCGTAAATCTCCTGGCTCAGCTCTAAATCGCTCCTAATAGCCTGTAAATCCGTGCTGAGGCGCAGGCTGATGTGGAAACTCTCATCAATCTGCGTCTTGAGTCTCTCCTCCTCCTCCTCCTCCTCCAGAACCAGCTCTGGTCCTGATGCTGGCTCCTGATGACGGGTGCTGGGGCGCGCCGGTGCGCCCCGAGGCTCGGTCCGGCGCCAGTGCTTCAGCTCCTCCTGCATCTGCATGCTGAGGATTTCTACGAGGGCTTCCTGCTCCCACAGCTCCTCTTGTAATCTGATTACATCCCCACACCGCTGTGCGAACCCCTCCTCAGCAGAACGCAGTGCGTCCCAGCCAGCAGCGCCCACCAGATACGTGTCCTGGATGTAATTACTCCCGAGTCTCCTCATTCTGCCAAAGTGCGCCTTTGCCTCGCACCTCCCGATCTTGCGGTCCATCTCTGCGATCCACCGGATCTGCTGGCGGATCGTGTGATCCTGAGAGATCACAAGATGCGCCAAAGTTTCCAACTTCTCCTCAGAGGAGGAGGAGGCGTCTCTCCGCGCCGCCGGCTTCCTCCTTTTACTGTTGATCTTCTCCAACTTTCTGAATGCCTTTCTGACGATCCGACGTCGTTTCTCAGGACAGATGCCACCCACGGGAGAGCGCGCGCTCCCCACGGCGACACAGTGGCTGTGTTTGCTGAGAACCACGCGCGCCTCCGCGCTTCTGTCGCCCCGGTTGGACAAAGACGCGTCACTTTTCACCAAAACAAACTTTACGTTCATCTGCTCCTCTCCCCAGGCGACCCAGAGGCGCAGGATCCTGGTTTCGTTCGGTAAGATCCTCTCGGAGCCCCTCCACTTCTCCACGATGCAGTAAGAGTGCTGGAACGCAGCGGGCCGACGATTCTGGTCCTGGACGAGGACTTGGACGACATCAGCGCAGGTTGTGCGCCTTGTCAAGCCGAAGACCAGTTTCTCCTCCCTGCAGACAAACACAGAAATCTTCCTGTCCTCAGACTCCATCATAAACGTCTGATGTGTAAAAATCATAAAAATGGATTTAACCAGACATGAACGCGTCCATTCCTCAGAGTCACTCTTGAGAAGTTAGTGGATGTTTGGGTTCATGTGTCCCTCTTCTCTCTGTCTACTAAGTTCACAAAACACGCCCTCACGAGACTGCTGTTACCATGGTTACCACGAGACCTTCATGCCCAGATTTGTGAGCAGGAGCCAGAAAAGTGCTGACTAGTAGTTTATGGGTTGAAGGTTGATTATCTTTCCACTCATTGATGAAATGATAAATGTCTTCCATGACCAGGTAACGTTATTTCAGAAGTCGAAGTTGAGAGAACAACGCAAGTTAAATAAAAAAAAAAAAGAAGAAAGTTAATGAATATCTTAGTCTGGGAAATCTATCATTAACAATATACCCTTACAAAAGCTTGTCTAACGCAAAAAACTACGAACTGTTAGAGTAAAATATGAAGGGCTTAACGATCAATCTCCTCGAGTCGATTCATAAGAAACCAATTTGGACTGAATCAGAACAACCGTTAGGAAGTGATGTCTGAAAAACAGTGTTCTCCATAAAAAAATAAGCTTCTATTAGTGGGTAAAACATGAACTAATAGCGTAAATTATTATATATATCTGGCTGCAAATTCCTGAACTGGCGTTGCTCTATCTTGGATATAAATTTTATATTCTACTCTACAAGTTCATATTTTACTCAGCCATAACTTCCTGACTGTTGGACCAATTTAGTCCAACTAATGAATCGTCTCAAGGGCATCTATTATATTTTACTCGAAGAGTTCATATTTTACTCACAAGGGGGAGCTTTCTTTACTAAAGTAATCCTTTTTCTTGGACAGAATTTCACAGGGCCCACTGCACATCTAGTTCCAAATGGGACTAGAACCAAAAACAATGTAACCTTGGGGTACAAAGCAGCTACTTATACCACTTCACTACTTAGCTGCTGATTGGCAAATATAATAAAGTACGTATAATATGTCCATTTTATAATAAAGTGTCCTTTAGTCTCCATGGTGACGCTCTCTTGGACCCAACAGGATTCAAACAATACACCTCATGTAACAAAGACATGTTAACATTAAACCACTTGGCTATCCAGTTTTCAACTACGTACAGAACATAAACATAATATGTATATATAACAAGATATACAGTATGTTTTATTTTTTTCTCTGTGGTGGAACTCTCTATTTTCTGTCCCGGAGTCGAACCAAAAACCTTTGGTAAGAAAGATAAGACCTTGTGCGACACAATGATACATGATGTCATGAGGGGCCAGTCGATAGCATCAATACCTTCTTCATCCAGGAACCGCTGACACACTCCAGCCACATGAGGCCGGGCGTTGTCCTGCACCAGAAGGAACCCAGGGCCCACTGCACCATCATACGGTCTGACGATGAGTCTGAGGATCTCATCCTGGTACCTAACAGCAGTCAGTACCCCTGGCTAACACATGGAGGTGTTAGCCCTGTGCGGCCCTCCAAGGATATGCCTCCCTAGATTATCACTGACCCACCGCCAACCTTGTCATGCTGGAGGGTGTCGCAGGTAGAAGATCGTCCTCCACAGCGTCTCCAGACTCTCTCACGTCTGTCACATGGGCTCAGTGTGAACCTGCTCTCATCTGTGAAAGAGAACATGGCGCCAATGGGGAATCTGGCAATTCTGGGGTTTTCTGGCAAAAGCCAATCGGCCTGCATGTTGCCGGGCTGTGAGGACAGGCCCACTTGAGGACATCGGGCCCTCATGCCACCCTCATGGAGTCTGTGTCTGAGTGTTGGGGCGGAAACATGCGCATCAGTGGCCCGTCGGAGGTCATTTTGTAGGGCTCTGGCAGTGCTCCTCCTGTTTCTCCTTGCAAAAAGGAATAGATATTGGTCACACTGTGAGTTACACTGTGAAGATGAAGTATATCCTTTATTTTTTTGTATGACTAAGTATTTATAATAAAGAGTAATTTATTCTCTCTTGTTCCATCTATGCGTCATTTGCATGTATCATAATGTATGTATATATATTTAATATAACATAGCCAAAACCTTTTGAGACAAAGCTCCCCCTAGTGTCGTGAAATATAAAATCAACTTTTCTCTGTACCAATCCAGTGCTTCCTCGCACTAAGGTCTATGTGGGTATAAAATTTGAAAAAGATCGATCTTTCGGGGATTTAAATATGAAATCTTACGTTGAAGCTTCAGCTATGTAGCTAACTAACATTTTTTTCTTTTATGTCTGACTTTGATTTAGAAAAAAGGGCAGCATCAACTTTGTGATCGTTTTAAATTAAATTGACAGCGCTCATTCCTAATCTCTTGAAAAAAGACCAAAATATATATAAAGACTTTTTTTTTAAAATAAGAAACGTTACGCTCTGATATCTGTAATTCCAACATTCAGTATGATAATTTGGCGCTTTTGTAGCTGTTATTATCTAAATTATTGTTTGTTTTCAGCCGAATTTCAGGGACTTTTTAATCTTTACACAACTGCTGGTTAACTAATAATGAAGGAAGTCACAAAACATTAGTTTTTTTATTGAAAGGACTCCCTAAGGTCGCGGTTGTCTGTTACTACAGTAATCGCTCTGTGTGAAACATAAACCATGGATAACCAAAAATGCCATAAAGTCGAATAAAAAAATGCAGAAACTAATAAATAAATGTAAAAATAAATTAATTCATAAATGTTGATTACTGATCAAAGCTTTATTTAAATAATTTTGAAATTTATTAAAAATGTTATTTCCTCAGTTATTCATTCATTGATATATCAATTTCTGTATTTCTTCATTTGTCTATTTATCCTCACGTCGTTTTTGGTCCTCGGTCACAGACAGGGGGAGATAAGGTGAGGGAAGGGCGCCATCTACCGTTGATGTGAGGTTACTACAGCGGCTGATGTCAGTCCGGGCCACGAAGGGTCGCATCATCAACACGGTCACACAGGAAGAGAAGAGAAAACAAAGGGAGGCCGTATTTTCCAGATTTATTTTACTTCAATATTGCATACATGAAAGTATCTAGAAAGCTACAAAATATCTACTGTTATCAAGAGGACGTAATGTTACGGAGCAAAGACGAGACCATACGCAGAACACAAAACGTTGCAGAGCTTATTTTCTCCTGTTCACGCCAACACTTTTTATACGAAAAGACAATCCACATCTGTAATCCACATCTGTACCAAGAAAGAGCTAAGATGTCGTTTTGTACAAAGCACCTTTTTACAAAAAACATCTGCACACAGAAACCAGAGGTGCGCCTGATGACGTGTGTATGTGTGTGTGTGCGTGTGTGTGTGTGTGTAAAAGCACTTTAAAGCCACCATCTGAAAAAAGGTACCAGTACCTACAGAATTACAAATAACACAGAGCTAATCTGCTGATAGGGTTGTAGCGTGATTGAACTAGTCCCATATTCTCCTCCAACAGGTCCACCAGACGTCGGTGCCGTTAACGGCGTCAGTCCCGCTGTGTTAGTGTTGAAACCACATGTCAGAATGTACCAGCGGTGCAGCAGCAACATCATCACCATCTTCTTGCAATATACAGACGATGTCATCAATAAAACCGAGTACGACTGTACACAAATACGATACGTAAACAGGAACATCTCACTGAATAAACAACTAATGCGAACAGATAGATAATAAAGGAAACTCCACGGCGTCCACGGGACAGTGGAGAAAAACACTGAATGATTGAACTTTATCTGCATATCCACCACAGACGTTGTAGAGCTAAAATACACAGAATTACAATAAATGTTTGATTAGCTATGGTCCTTAAAGGGAAAAATATTAACCTCTACGGCTTCGTCCTCATTAGAAGTTGTTAAAGAAGAAAAAAGAAAGAAAAAAGAAAAGAAACAGCATTTCAAATAGGTTTTGGAAACAATTTCATCACATTCAAACAAAGGTATTGTTTTGAAGGGTAATGAAAGCCGGAGTCAGTCCCTGCCTTTTCGACATCACATCTGCGTCATTAACAGTAACATTGTGAAAGTGTGATGCTTTCTGTGATTTTCACATTGTGAGAGGGTGCAGCCTCAGGGACACAGGAGACCATTTTCCCCAAAAACCTTTTCCTTTTTTTTTTGAAACACTTGAACCTGCAAGTGTGCAGAAAGCAGACGGCTGTTTTTGTGAGTGGAGTCAGTCAGCAGCCCAACATCAGCAGGTCTCAAGCACAGAAATAGGTTTTATTCTATACATAATTAGTCAAATCAATCTATAATGCAACAAAAAATGAATACATCACTAACTTATAATTATACCAGGAAATGGTTTCCCCCTGCTATCTCTAAAAAAGGCAATCTGGTGATTGGTTTGACTTGTGTCTCCTTTTTTGGTCTAGCCACGTTTGTTTTTTCAATTTCTGTTTGATCTTTTTGAAGCTGGGAATTTTCAAAACCAAAGGCACTTCCATGCTGCCATGCAGGACGTTAGAAAAGATCGTCTGTGACTCTGTTTTTTTTGGTCTTTCATGACAGGAAAGGCAGTCATTCTGTGTTTATAGTACACTTTTTGATAAAGGCTGATGTTTTAGGAACATTTTACAGAGGAAAATATAATCTGTGTTTCTGACTGTAGTTACAATGTAATAACAAAGTTGTTACAATGTAATAAGATAAGGACACTGCCACTGAACAAGGACAACAACAAAACCGTATTTCCAGGAATGTACCACTTTAAAGAGGCATGATTTCTTTATACCAAGTAATATACTGTGAGTTAATTATCTCTGTTTCATTCAGAAAACTGAATTTTGACTTAAAGCAAGGCGATGTTAGAGTATATTTTAAGGCACTGTTAATCTACACTTTGGCAGATAATATTGTGAATGTTGTACACTATATGTTAAGATATAGAGAATCTCTCCGTGTAGAGATCACAGTTTTAGTGTCGTGTTTTGGAGTTCACACAGCTATATCGTATTTTTAAGGCTGGGGATTGGTTTAGGCCACAGAAACGTGTGAACATAGTGTGAAGGCAGCAACACTCCCAGCTAGGAGTTTTACACCGTGATCCCAGAGGACGGGTAGGATATTCTGAAAGTCTTCCTTTAGCGGGCAGAAAAAAAAACATGCTGTCTACGAGTGATTTTGCTGTGATTATTCAGACTGGTGTGGGAAAACCACTGATCTAACAGGAAATAAATACGCATCACTAAGGCCAGCTGACGGAGGGGAACAAAGTGCTTTTGGACAAGATGTGTTAGAGTGATTTCAAGCTGGACTTTCATCAGCTTTCAGAGAAAAACATGCTGCAAATACATTGGAGCAGATGTAAAATGTTTGAAAAATGTTTCACAGTGCATTCATTCTGTTAGTGACTAAGAGTCGGAGTGCTTCAGCAGGGATAAATACGCTAAAAACTGAGTTGTTTTTAAGAAGCGGTTTTTGTCCAAACCACTTGCTTCCAACTTGCGTTGTAGTGTTGTGTTAGTGTTCTTTCTTTGGGAGATTTATCAGCTGTGTGCGCTGTGTCTGTAGATGGACAGTATGTTCGCTCACAAAAAAATGATCAACTACAGACGTACAGAACACGCTCAAACATTTCACAGACCACACCCGGCCGCCGATAGCAGAGGTCGGTCCATTCTTTTTCTTAATCTACAGAACAGAGTGGAAAGAGACGAGACGCACGTTTCCATTATACAAAATCAAATAGATATTTTTCAAATGGCCACATTTATACCCGACGTAACGTGTGTTAAACGAGAATTCCGCGATAAAGAGACATAAAACAAACTGTACCGCAAATCACAGCCGCAGTCAAACAACAAATACTTTACATTAAAACAAATTTATAACAGCTGACTTCACCCGATACCATGACCAAAAAGCATTGTAGGTGTGACTTTCAGGTAGAGGCACTGCCACTTGTCTTGAGGTTGATAAGTCTATGAAAAGAGGGGGGGGCGGGGCGAGGGTGATGGAGAGGGCGGCATCTGGGAACCTCTCATTCCTTTACCAGTCTGTAGATGTGGTGCTGGGCGCCATGCTCGCTGTTTGAAACTTCAAACACGCACGCCATACAAAGCAGCGTCTCCTGGGTGTCCCTGTTCGTCACCACCTGCGCGAGGAGAGACGGTTTTGTGATTTAGTGTAATATTGTTAAGCGAGTCCTTTTACAGCTCAAGCAGATATAGAATTAAAGGACCATTGCTCCATATCCTGAGATTCTATTCCAAACACACTTGACAGTGAGAACGCGGTTCGATCGCATTTTTGGAATCATCATCGTGTCCGCTGCCGTATCAACGTGATAACTCAAGAACTGTTTCATGGATCAGTTTCAAATATTGTACCAACTTAGACCATAGTGTGAGGAAGAACCGGATTGGTTTTGGGAAAGAGGGGTTGTACATTTCTGACACTAGGGAAAGCTTTTATCTCCAAAAGTTTGAAAGCAATGATTTCTCAACTGTTGGTTTGATTTGGTCCAGCTGTAATAATAATCTTTACTCTAATACTTCACATTTCACTCACTAGGGGGATATTTATTACGAGGAACATTGTTTTTCGGACATATTGTACACAAGCTAGTAAAAAGCCGGGGATTGCGGGCTTTTCGGGGATATACCCTTGCTGTTACTCCCGCCAAGGAGGTTATGTTCACTGACCTGAGCTGGATTGCACTTTTTATTCTTTTACCCAGTCTGCACTTTTATGCAGGTAGGCATGTTTTCCATTTTTATATTTATGCTTGAATTTCTTTGACTGTATGCTTTGCACCAAGATAAGTGACTTGGTTGGCAATAAACTGTTTTCTGATTGTGATGTAGTCACTGCTGTGCATTTGTCCGTTTGTTTGTATGTTTGTGAGCTGGATCAGGGAAAAACTACAGGACGGATTTTTGCAGGAAATTAAACCCAGACTTAGGTTTTGGTGTAAACTAGAGTTGATTAAATGTTGGTGACGTTACGTGTTTCCTAACATTTACATTAAAACAAAACAAGTCGTTTGGATTACGTGTGGCTATTTATTCCTTCGTTCCTTTGATATTCCTTTGGGGGGTGGAGCTTGGGGCTCAGTTTCAAGAGTTGCTCTTATTCCTTTGATTTTTGTTTTGGGTGGAGCTGGGGGTTCATTGGGCTGAACAGAGACAATGAAGTGGAAGGTGCAGATGACGACCGGATACACAGTATCTCTCAGATACTGTGTATCCGGTCAGATACACAGTAACCCCCCCCCCGCAGATTTCAGAGATTCTTAAAAGCACTGGTAGCCTTTTTGAAAGTGATTTATAAAAAAACCCACCTTTTTTACTTTTAAAAAAGAGATGAATTTCGTGAATATCTTTAGCCTCAAGATGGTCTTGGCCCTGGCTGCTATTTTGCATCCCACCACCGACACCGAGTCTCCTGTGCTTTCATTAATTTTTTGCTTTCCCTGTAGCAGTAAATGCATCTCTAGCACCTCAAATGGTAGCTTCTAACAGGGGTTCCTGCTCTCTCTTATCCTCTCTGCTCCACTGCAGATAATGAGGCTCCTCACATTGTGTTTCATTCGCTGTGGAATGAGAGCAATGTAAGACCAGTGAGAGGAGCTCATCTTAAGACCGAGTCAGCCCCACACCCTTTTTTTTTTTGTTCAAAGGCAGCGGGAGCCATCGTGACAGCAAAGAGCGGCAGAAGAATGAGACCTGGAGAGGGATCACACCCGCTCAGGTCAATAAGGTGATTACCAATAGGATAGTGAAGTTCTCCAGCACACTGTTCATCATATATTTCTCTGGCAGATGTTTTAGCTTATGGATGAAGTTGATCATGTATTCACACATGGGAGACCGGCTTATCCTGTAGACGAAACGTCCGTTCTCAAACCGTGCATATTCAGTCTGAGGAGAAAGAGAGAATCATTTAAGGGGAACAAAGATAAAACAGTGACTCCTTTTGATTCACAGGATGGAAAACCACTTGAGTTCCTACCTCAACCTTCTCAACCACCTGCTTGCCAAAGGAGCAGACCTTTGTTGAACAAGTGATGGTCATGTTCTCTGAGCTCTCATACAGACTCGTCACGCCGTAAAAAGAGCCTGTATCATCTTGGATGTCGCAGTTCAAGTCAGCCTGGCAGCCAGATAAAGAAAGAGAATGTTGAGGGATGATTGAGATGTTTGTGTTTGAGGGTCAGTTTATTACAAGAAGAAACTCTGCACACATCCACCGTGAAGACAGGCCGATGCCATATATTCAACTTCATCAGATTTTTGCCATTTCATGCAAGAAATATTTATCATTATATACAAATAGTCATTTTTTCCACATTAATTAAGACAGTTGTGTTAGTGAAGAGGTAATCCTCCTTTATAATTAGGTTTCATCAAAAGGAACATTTCAAAAGAATCATGAAAAACCTCATTTTTTGTAACTTAATTCAAAAGAATAAACTTTCATAGATTCTATATAGATGACTTAACGATGAATTATCCAAAGGTCACTGAGAGCAAACACTAATTATTATAGTTAAATTATTATTATGTGAATTACATGCAATATCAATGAAAAGCATGAAGATGAAACATTGATCAGTTGTTCAGATCAGAAACACTGATCAACACCATTAGAAATCCAGAGAATATTTTTAAAGCAAATAGTTGAAAAGAAAACACAAAATAATATCCCAATCATTTCACATGTTACAGTCGATAAATTAGCTCCTCCTTGCCCTCGGTTGAACCAACTACGTCGCGGTAGCGCCCGCTCAAAATGATCTTGAGCCTTGTCCAACCTTGTCTGGATTTCGTTGGGCTGCAACCATCATTGAGTCTGCGTCTGCTTATTCTAACCAGTATATGTATTTAAAACATCAGTCAGGTTGGTGTGGTAGAACATTGAATACATTCTATTTGTCCAGCTTGTAATTGAGTATCCGCAGATTCACTAACCTTGAACACCACTGAAATATATTGAGCGTGTATTTATTCTGTCATGTTCTGCTGGGAATCACTGGTTCCTGGCATTTATAGGGACGTTTTTTTCTCTCTGTCATAACAGAAAAACCATCAGCAGCGACAACGTTTTAATGCAGAGGCAGACTTAGTTTTGATGTATCAGAATTGCTGGATGCTTAAACATATTTGGATGTGGAGTATGAGGGACAGGTCAAATCAGGCGTCTGCTTATGTAAGGCAATCTATTTTATACGGTGGACAACGTTTGATTAAAAAAAAAAGAAAAGAAAATTGGCTTATTGAATACAATGAGCCCTCGTTGCCTGTTGCTGTGTAGAATTACATTTCTATCAAATTTTCTGCAGTAGTATTGTTATTATTGAATGTTTTTTTCATACTTTCACTGGAGTATAATGATGTCATCACCTTGTTTATATAAAAAAAAAATCTGCTGAGAACAGAAATATTGCTATCTCTTTGTTGTTTAATCACAGATTACTCACAGACTAAAAGGGTCCAATGCTACTGACACTTAAATACATTACTTTAGGTCTTTCCTGACCATAGACACCAAGGTTATGCAAATGCACCTGATAGTTGTGGAGCTATTTTAACTTTATTTCGGGTATGTAATTCAGACTTGACTAAAACAAGGAAGAGCACAGTTAGTGTTTTGGAGGTTCATTGTTCTTCTTGTCATACAGATGAGCAAATTATGACAATTCAATTTGCTTTTCTCAGCAAATGTTTTTTGAAATTGTGGGTCTAAGAATATTGATCAATATCTCTTAGTTTCATGTATGGGGGTAGTATGGATTGAGACACATATCTGTGATTGGCAGCTAATTCTATTAAGAAGTTCTTTGTCGCGGTCTGATCAGAGACGTCCAGATTAATTATGCACATTGAATTAGGAGATCACGTATGAAACATGCATGTCAATGGGGCCGTATTGCAAAGAGGATTGTAGAGGGATTAAATGAAGTTATATTTAAAGACTAATTTACAAGGATTAGCGGGTCCGCTCCTGAAGGCAGCCTTTCCATGCCCTCAACATCCTGTTCATTATGGAGACAAAGAGAGGAGACATCCTCCTACAACATTCTCCTCCTTCATTAAGCAAAGCAGTTATACATTCATTATTGTGCAGATTCTGTCTTTCATTTGAAATTCAGATTTGTCGCTCACTTCAAAAGGAATTTGAGGGGACTTGGTCCAAGTGCATACGGCCTTACTTTGTTGGCTGCCGCTAGTTAGCATTTTGCATCAGGGAGGAAATACATGCAATGTTTAAACAGTCATTAGGAGTACAACAAGGTCACCCCATTGTTAGGAGACATTACAGTGAATTAGCGAGCGCTTTGATCAAAAGCTCTCCCGCTATGCGAGTCCAAATGTAGGCGAGTGCATTCTGCAAACATGAAGAGAGCAATCTTCTCTGTGCGGACTGATTAAACCCACTCACTGAAGAAGAACCTGAGCGGGATCCACCATGCGCTCAAGGTCACAATGATATTAAGAACGACGTATGTGAAACAAAACCAAACTGTAACTCCGCTATTTTATGTGGCGCTCGTAAATGTTGTCTGAGAAATTAGACTCACCCAGAATTTTATGAGAAAAAAGGAGTTCTGGGGACCTTTTCCATACAGCTCCTTCAGTCCACCTTTCTTCTCTGGGAACTTGTCGTAAATCTGGCGAATGTCCACCGACTCCAGCAGGGCGTCGCTGTAGGAATGATTTGTCTGTCCGATATGTACAAATAGGTGCTTGTTGTACTGAAAAGAGGAAACGAGAACGTATTAGAAGCAGTCTTTTAAAATAGGGTGTTCATTTTCGTGTTGGATCATCGCGGTTTAGAAAATAAGTCAAACACAAGGTGGATAGAATTTCACCACTGGAATCTTATAAAACTGTAAACATTATCTTTCATGGTACATGAAATTCATATCCAGAACCTCATCAACAAGTATTACTGAATCGAATCAAATAAATTCTGACAAATAACAACCAGGATTACGGATCCAGTCGTTCGTATTAGAGTAAACCCGCAATACGCGAAAGCCTCAGCCTAATCTTCTATTCATATGTTTTTGTCACTATTAAAGGCATGAAAGCTGTGAAGCCACAAAGTCTGAGCAAGTATTAAACTCAGCAAACCCACATATTATTTGCCATTTACTTAAAAGCTAACAATAGGTAAATAAAATTCGGTCTTCACAGCAATGGAAGTCAGGCTTTCTTTGTTTAAGGCAGTTATAATAAACCTAAAGTGACACCTGGGATGGAAGATAACTGCTTTGCCGTGAAAGACAATATTTGCTCTATTCCATAAACTGTTCACTTGAGATAATGGATTTGTTTTTACAACAAAGATAACATTTTGGTCCATTAAACCTCAAATATGCAAGGCTGAAAAGTAGAACTAGAAGCATTCAGATGGTGGAGGCTGCATAAAACCCTGTCGTGTGGCCATTCACTTCCGTTTCAAAGCTCGGAGCAGCCTCTCCAACATGGAGCCTTTAGGGCAGAGGCAACAACTCCGAGCATTGGCTGAATGTGAGATTGATGACTGTTGTCATGCCGTGTTAATGCCGACAGAAAGTGAACAGGACATGTGGACAGACATGAAAAATCTGCTACAGAAAATGAGAAAATGTGAGACGTGGATTGATGCTGCTCATATGTAAATTCACACTCTGTGAGTAGGAGCGTCTTCGCCCTGATCTCCAGTCTGCAGTGGAAACACAGTTTCCTGGCCACGCCTTTTAAAGAACTGATTTATTTATGGTCCGACGCTATTTCTGCAGGTTGTCACACTCTCACGTTTGTCCCTACAGTCCAGCCGTCTCCTCAGCTTGCATTGGCCTCCTTTCAGCTGAGTCAGGCCAGGAAAATATTCCAGAGTAGCCACGGAAGAACGGAGCGAGTGATGCGACATGATGGTGCACTTGAATTCCCTTGGGATGAATAAAGTATCTCTCTGATAGGAGGTGGGAATGACATCCACGAGTGATCTTTCATAACACTGCAGAACTCACTGAGTCTGGGTCTCTCTGTTGCTCTAGGAAGGCGGAGAACTCCACCAGTCGGAGTTTGGACGTGCCGATGGAACGGCCCTGCCATGCTGGTGCTGTGGGAGCTGGAGCTGCACTGGGATCATAACCTGTTATAAAACCACCAGAATGAAATCTCTGTCCTGCTTAAGAGTTGTTGTACAGCACTGAATGGACATGTTAAGACACATTAGGAAAATATCCCCCGCCTACATTTGTGCTAGTAGGAAATAACAGCGTTGGGACTGGATACAGGTTCATTACTTGTAACTGTCTCCGAGTCAGTTCCAGCTCAACACCATGGAACTTCGGGATCATCACGTCAGATATGGACTGGTTAAAACAGATTATTTGTTTCAAGTCATCAGTTCTACACAATAATGACAAACACACTTGGACCTTTTAACAACCATATTAAATCTAAGATTCCAGCAGTGGCCCTGTGATTAATATGATATAATGACATCCGTCGGTGTAAAGATAAGTGTAATGTCTCCGTGAGCCCTGCTTCAGCAGTCACAAGGTGTTTCACATTTGAAAACTGATTTTTTTTTAACGCATCAAATTTAGAGCCAATTATAAATCACACATTACTTCCCAGAGGTTAGAATAAATCAGTTTTCTGTGCACATCTAGTTAATTACATGTTGTGAGCAACTTTTAAAGACAAAAAAGGACAATCCAGAATGACTATAATGCATTATAGGATTTTTAGCAGTAACTTGTTGTTATTGAGCAATATTAAGTCCTTAAATGTTCAAAAATCCCCAGTTAAATAAACTTAAAGACTGCTGCCAGTCTCAAACCCGATGGTCCAAATCCTAACTTAATTTCCCTGCGACCTCCTAGAGCCAGTTGTAGATAAAATGCTCCAGCAATGCAGATGAGCTCACAGCATCAAAACCAGTTTTAACGTTTTGGCTGTCTCCAGAGCATTTTCACCTCCATCTATCAACAAATTTGTTGATAAACAAAAAACATCCAGTTCTAACATGAGGAGGAGGGACACATTTTACAACTGAGGCTTTGAAATGTGTGATTTAACAGGAGGAAATGCAGACAGAGACGGGGGCTTTATAGAATACAGGAATCTCATGCAGATTTTATTATGTTCCGCATGAGATGCAGATTTATTTTTTTCAGAAACGGGGCTGACAAATGTGCATGTACATTTTGGTCAGTTCTTACTTGAAATGGCTGTGGTGACTGCTGGCTGGATGGGATAGGCTTGCTGGGCAAAAGGCTTGATACTGAAGGAGATAATGACAGAGCTCTTGAGAGCACCTCCAAAGCACAATATGCTGAATTTAAAACTTAAAAACAGTTTAAAGCCTTCTTTTCTGACACGGATGTGTGATACTTACTCCTGTGAGGATCCTGGTTGACCGGTCGATATCATACCCTGCCATAGCTGCAAGGTGAGGCGGTGAAACGTTACTTATATAGCACATTTCAGCAACAGGGCGTTTCAAAGTGCTTTACACAAACAATCAGGAACATAGGGACAAAGTGCAAAAGAAGCATTTAGACAGGTAAAAAACAGCAAGAAAGATTAGGAAATTAAAAAAGACCTAAAAAAATAAAATAAAAGCTAGAATTAGATGTGCACCGATTACGATTTTTTTTTTCCTTTACAGTTTTAAAAACATGATGAGAAGTGTATTTGACGTGCTCTTATTTTGAAGGATTACAGAAGAAGTAAGGCTGGCCGGCATTATTTAATAATAATAATAATAATACATTTATTTGGCAGTATTGGTCTGTTGGTATAGGCAGTATGTATTCTGTCCTGTTGAAATTAATTTCCCCGCCGCGGCGCGTTTCTTATACCACTTGTCTGACATTTTGAAGTGTGAATAAGACTTTGTGTCCATTATTTGTTATAGGTTGACTTTTCTCAGGGCCTTCTCATGGCTGGCTCTGAGCTCCCGCTAGCTTTTATTTCACTGCTAATTTTAGCTTTTTGAAACTTGCTATGTTCCTCAACGAGACAAAAAAATGGAAGAGAGGGATTAAGCTCGTTATGCTGGGTTGTTCCGCCTTACTGGTGTTAAAAATTGCGAGCTTTGTGTTTTCTGGATTACTTGTAAGATGTCTGGAGCCCTGGTAGCTCATGCTTGGTGTGCGAGTACCACGCATGCATGTAACCGGCACAGTATCAGCTCGGTGAAGCTACTTGGCCGATTGTTGATTACATCAAACTAGGCTTCCTGGCGCCGATCGATCGGTGCAAGAACAGAAGTAAAATCAAATGTCCAAGCCCTTTAGATCATCAGAGACATAAGTACTGTATAGGAAAGACTGAAATAAGAATCATTTTAAAACTTAAACATTTAGTCAAAGGCAGCATCAGATAGGAATGTCTTAAGCTCTGATTTCAAAGACCTTGGAGTTGCGTATATGAATAAAAAAGAAGGAACGTAACACTGGCAGCATTCTGTCGTGTTTATCTTGAATACCACTCCTTTGGAAACATGCAAGGCTTGGATGTGTAATGTGATTTAGCCGGGTGTCTGCGTGGTCGGCACCAAGGAGCTGGACAGGATGGATCAATAGTGAGGTACCAACAAGGGTCTTACCCCTGCTCCAGGGAAGGCTGGGCGCGGGATGCCTGGCAGGCCCAGCTTGTTGTGAATAGCCGTGGCAGAAACGATCTGAGCCGAGGACATGGAGGCCATGCTCTGGAGGGCTTTGTCCTTCACTGCCTGGTCCTTTAACAGTGGACACAAAAGGCTTAGCACTCACACAGAAGAGGGGAGGTGGGGGGGGGGTCACTGAAAGCACCACTGGTCTCACAACAGTAACAGCAAGCGTGTTAATAGAAGATGCATCTACATTGCAATTCAACTGTAAGTTTCTTTAAAAGGAATGTGCCAAACAATGCCCGCTGAATTCCAATGTACAATGCTTGACAGAGGTATGCACTTAAAAGAAAGTTTGCTTGTTGACTAATTTGCCACAGCACTACGACTTAAAAAAAAACAACTTATTCCGCAGCATTTCTCCCAAGGATGTTTGTCACAACACATCTAAACAGCGTTAAGAATTCTGTAGTAAGAGCGAAGGAAAGAAAATCCTTCATACCTCGGAGGGTTAAACTCAAAGACGATGTTCTTATGATCAACGTTTGTCTCTATTGGCTGTAAATGATTGCTTAAATAATAGCAATTCATACAGAATCACAAAAGCCCGCTAAATGCCGTGAGTTGTTGCTGTTGATGGGATTTTTTTTAACGTTCATTAAAACTGATTTAACTACACACTGAATCAGAGCGAAAGAACACAGCGGTCTCAAACTCAATCACAGAGTGGGCCGAAATTAAAAACTGAGTCAACCTCAAGGGCCGAACATTACTCAACTTCGCCATGTTTAATCTGTGGGGTTCTATGACAATTTATTCTAATAATATATTCTCGTTTAATAGAATATTAATTTTATGGAATGAACAGGGAATATAAAACTAAGGTGGCCCGCAGGGGCAAACGCACTGCAACTTAAGAAAACACATGCAAATGGTAAAAACACAAGCAAACAAAGAATAATGTTTTTTTTCTAAGTCACATGACTGCACCATCCACATCTTACTCGAAGCTAGCACAGCTACTCAAAATATTATGAAAGGTTTCTGTATTATATCTGTTTTATTCACTAAACGAAGCATTGAAAAAGCATGTCGGGGGTGCAATAGTCAAAATACAGATAAAATTCAAACTATTTTAGCATAATTAAAAGTTAAGTGTCTCTCTCTATCAGCAGCGTTTCAGGGAATTATTTCCAATTAAAAGTTTTTCTTCAAAAGCATCCACAACAGACCTACATCTTTATTTTTCTAATTACATTTCAAATCAATCCGTTTTTTTTTAATTAAAAACAATACTAAAGAAAAAGGAACTTTAAATCAATGGCTGGGCTGATTGAGCTGTTTCTTTCTTCTGCCATAATAAACTGTAAAAGTAGACTGTTGCTCTCGAATCTGTTGCTGCACACAGGAGCAGTTGCACCTCAGAAAACAGTTTGGTGCACGAATAGCCTCCGGTTGCATTTCAAGTTAAATGTAAGCAACTAAATGTTTTCTCGTTTTCGACTCAACGGCACTGACACATGTTGAACGGCTGGAGGACGTGAACGCCAGTTATTTAAAACGTGAGTTCTATTTTACTAGTACGTGGGTTTGTCTTACCAATACATTTATTATTTAGCGTTTTCATTTTTTTCCTCATCTATATCCCCTCCCGGGTTTTGTACCATCTCTTCTAAGGATTAGCCCAAAGGATAAACAATGATGTGGGACAACAGAGGAGCGGGGAGGAGAGCTGGCGCTCGACTGAAAAAAACGCCTATCGCAGTGCATTCTGGGATTTGTAGTATCTGTGCTGATTGTGCTGTTTACCAACGGGCCAGTTATTATAGAAATTAAATATCATCTCGTGGGCCGGATTCAATTGTTCTGCGGGCCGGATGTGGCCCATTAGCTTTGAATTTGTCATGTCCGGCGTAGCACATATGGCAAATCCTTTCAGACTAGCAAACCCAAGTAGACTCAGCGGTGGAAGAAGGTAAGGCACACATGTTGGCAAAAGATGCTTGTGTGCAGCATCATGGCTACAGCATGAGAAGATTACGATGAGACAAGCAAGATTATAAAGCAGGAAAACGTGTCCACAGCTTGTGTGTCGCACGAGGGAGCACACATGCAACACTAGTAGCTGAAGGATGAAGCAGCCCCTAATTGAAGCAGAAAAAAACAATTGTAAATGAAACACTTACCATACTCGTGACCTAAACACAAACAAACAGGGTTTTATTGTAGGGTTGTAATTAATGTATTATGACATATTATGTTAAAGCATCCATCAAACGTAATACAAAAAACATTCTACTTTAATTTGAGAACATCCATCCTTCTTCACACAGAAGACCAAGACACATGTGTGTAGTGAACACTCGATAACAAAGGGTTACATCATTTCTATTTCTAAATGGTCCTCGGTCCCTGGTGATGGGGCAGGGAGTCTTGCGCTCAGTAATTCTAACAATCTGATCATTAGTTCTCATTTGAGACAGAGCTGTAGCATAATGGCTGTTATTTCACTAACGTGCCATAGACAGCACCAGAAACATCAAGTTTTAATAGACGCCCCTTTAAATGAAGAGCACACACATTTCTCTTTGCCCCTGCTCTCTAATTTGCATTAAATGAGAAAAGACAGGGATTGGTATGAAAGCTGTCTGTTTTTCTTCAGACAGCAGTCTGTGCCCTTGAAAGACCTGGCATTCATGTTGCTGGCTGCCTCTCTGATTCTTTCTGTTTCTCACCACAGACGCACAAACACACACGCACAGACAGATTAATGAGGAGTCACTGACTTGGTCTAGAATCAGAGCAGTGTTTCAGTCAAAGAGCACCAGTGGTCACCTGAGAAAAAAACTAGAAATGGCTCCTTTACATACAGTGCCTTCCAGAACTGGCAACCTTCAACAAATGAGTAAAATGAGATGGAAAAACTTTATTGTCTATATCAATGATCTGTGACTTAAATCATTCACACAAATCTAAACCTCTACTCAAGTAACACAATTAAAAGAAACATTACATTCTCAACATAAAACATTTCATATTATTTCTCTAAAATGTGTGTGCCACAATTATTGGCAGCCCTAGGATGTGCTGTTATTCCAAGGTTTAGTTTCGCCTGCGTGTGTAGGAGTTCTTCAAGTGGTTAACAATGATTTCCTGTTTGATTGGGGTATAAATGTGAGGTGACACAGGCCTGATTCCCTTTGAAGTTCTTCACAACGGGAAAGAGCAGAGAACACAGCAATGGTGTGTGAAGAAGAGTTGTAGAGCTGCAGAAATCTGGCAATGGATACAATAAAGTCTCTGTTCTGTTTCTGTTTCTGTTTGCAGTGATTTAACAGTTCATTAATTAATCACTTTTAAGAGACTGGAGATAAAAAAAAAATCAGCGTGGGACAGGATTTGTCTGAAAACTTAAAAGCGACCGTGGCTGGACCTTCCAGCAGGACAATGACCCGAAGCACACCTCAAAATCTATCTGCAAAAAATGGTTAAGAGATCAGGAGATCTCTTAACCATGGGATGTCATGGCCATCCCAGTCACCTGAGAGGCCCTTAGTGATGACCTCTGATTCTGAAGGATTTCTGTACGGAACAATGGTCTCAGATCTTCTCCATGTGTTCTTAAACCTCGTCACACACTACAAAAGGAGACTCAGGGCAGTTATTTCTGCAAAAAGGGGCGACACTAAATATTGAACGCAGGGTCCCATTAAATGTGGCACACATGTTCTGGACTTTTTCTATATTAAGAATTTCGTTTGTTTTTAATTATGTTACTTGACTAAAAGGTTAGATTTTTGTGAATGTTTTGAATGAAAGAATACGGTTGTAGACGATGAAGACGATTTTTGGCATCTCATTTTACTCTTTCTCTTAGGGTACTGGACATCCATTGCTTCATAATATACCTTAAATTACAGGCCAATTTCATACAATAGAACTTCTTACACCTTTTTGCCATTTTCCCAGCAGATTTCAGAGTTGCTGAAATAACTCACAAGGCCGTTCTGAGATGACGAAATTTGTACTGGGAGGAAGGAGAGCAGCAAGAAGCGTGGCAATGTGAGAGTCTGGGGTTAGAGAGATCGAACGGAGAACAAGAAAGCAGAGAAGAGCGCTGTAGAAATCTGCCAGCCGCATTCAGAAGAAAATTCCTCGGACCCTCAGCTCTCAGCCAATCACCAACAGCCAATGCCAGCATGCTTCCTGACCTTCTGCACACTTTTGTTTTTTTCTTAACCTTTACAAATATCACTTTGGAAATTAGGGGGGAAAGTAAAAAGTAAAAGAAAAAATAATATTTATTCTTCCCACTCGATGCCAAGCTCACGATGTTGGTCGTGTTGGTTTGTTTATCGATTGTCCAACCACTCTGATTAAGAGAAAAAATGTCATAACACACTTTGTGTTGATCGGTATGAAAATTGGCACATCCATGCTCCTCTGAGAATGAAGTCTATTTCATTGAGTGATCCACCAGAATTTCTTGCTTTTGTGGATTGAAAGTGAAATATCACTTGGTGAAAAGGCTGTTTTGAAATTTGTTTTCCTCTACGTTTAATTTCCTACCATCATCAGGTTGTTCTACGCTCCCGTGCTAATTAGATGATATAAGCATGCCATTAAGCTAAACTAGGCTGTTTCTAATTATATATACATTCTGTTGCTTTACAACAGTTTTAGTTAATTTTTTTGTCATTGGCCTGTATTAAATATCAAATTTTTCATGTTTGTATGTTTGACATTAATTAATTCTAATGTTCGTATTAATGGAAATAAAAGACACCCATATGTCTTCATTATTACTAGTCACCCTCAAATGAAAAAAGGGCCATTCATTAAAAATGAATGCATGTAAAGAGAAGTAGACAGGACAGCATGTTTGAGAAAGTATGGGTGGGAGATGGACTGAAGAGGTGGAGGGGGAATTAGAGGTGAGAAAGTCTTCACAGTCTTTAGTCAGGAGAGGATTTTTGGTTAGGGGGTATCAGGGCAACAGGCATTCGCTCTCACAATAGGAAACAGGAAGTTGAAGACGCACTGCAACCAACAAGGCCAAAAGCAGGAAAGCGCATACCTTTAGCTTGGAATGAAACTCACGAGATTTCCTTCTGGCAAGAACCTGAATGTGACTAGAGACCTGTGGGGTAGGAGAGGGGAGGAAGACAAAGGAAGAGCCTGTAACCATAGCAATGAAAAGCCCACTGCAACTGGGCAGAGTCAGACGTACCTTAATGGCTGCTTGGATTTCTCGAACTTTCTTTCTTGCTAAGACCTGTATGTGACTAGACACCTCCGAGAAAATGGAAAAAAAAAAAAAAATAAGAAGAAAAATGTATAAAGTGCTACATAGATTACTTTGTTCACATGAGACTTTAAGAAGGACGTGTGCATAACAGAAGCTTCTCCCAAGAACACAACAACCGATCTGCCAATAAAGTGTTATGATGTGTGTCGTCGTCACTTAAGTGAACTGATTAAGGAGGATGCAGACCGGTTCAGCACACATTAAGAGAGCCCAGATGTGATCTGCTGTGTGCTGAATATGAATGGGCTAATCTAGTTTTCTAACAGGAGATGGGAGAGGCATTTCACTGGCCAAGTTCACCCCTGGCATCTACGTGGTTTGAAATGATTCATTATAGACACCTCAAATTTTGAGCTGTGCAAGTAGCAGTTTGTGAGAGAAGTAATCTGTGTTGATGATGGGTTTGATTTATATTCTCATGTCAATCAACCCCCGGGGGGGGTTTGTAAAGCAAAAGTCATAAAATGATAACAAAATCATGATTAAAAATTTTAATCTTAATACTTTTAAATCAAAATGGTCAAAGATTGCCTGTTTTCCCACTTCTCCAATGTGATTATGTATGTGGCTTAAGTCACTTCAGTCAACTTCAACTCAATATCTTTGAGTGTTAGACTCTTAGTCAGGCTACTGACAGACATCCTTTGGCTATGACAAATGTATTTAGGATATTGGATGATTTCATACCATTTTCTAGACAGGACATGAAGAAATCAAGACAGAAATCATATATTATCAAGAAAATAGCATATTACATGTTAATAACAATTTAAGGAATTGTGGAAATTGTTGTTGCCGCAGGCAATTATATTCAATCACCTCAAACAATCAATGTTCAAATTTAACTGATTAACTGCTTAACCAGAAACAGAAAAGAAAAGAAAAAGAACATTTGAAATGTTTTAAGCCAAAGGGCTTGTTTGTTCAATCAACACTCCAAAATACAAACATTTTCAGCTTACTGTGATGAAAGACTCAGAGAATCAGTGGGTCGACATCTGAGAGAATGAACCTTGTACATTTTGACGTATTTTCTTCCAAACCGACTGTAGTACTCGTTTGAAAGTACCCGAACACATATCATTCTACATATATCACATCATTAAACTTACAATGAGAAATATTTCTTTATTTCTGTAGCCGTAAGCAACAGTAACTCTTTTTTCTCTCTTTCTGGCTCACGGAGAAGAGTCTGAGAAAGAGAAAACATGCAGCCTCTCTAGTCCAGACTGATCAATTCACACGCAGAGTGATCGAATGTCTCTGTAGATGCGGCCTCGTTTATCACTGTCAGTCGTCACGCAGGGAATTTCCTGTTTATAGGAAATCTCCGTCAGTGAATTACTGATGCGCTGCCAGAGCTGCTCTTAATCAGACAGCATGAATGCAACAATCAGCCGCATCGTTTGGTTTATTTAGTTCTGCAATTGCTATGAACTATAATCTACAATGTTTCACTCGGCATTCGGAGCTCAGCTCTGTGGTGAGAACTTTGATGGTGTTGGATTCTATCCCCGACTTTTCGGGGATAGAATCATTATGGAATCATCAGCACCCCGTCCGCCGCCACAGACCCTTTGTGTTAGAGTGGTCTCGAAATACATCATTGATCATTTTCTAATTTTTATTCCCACGAAGATCCTGGTGTGATGAAGAACTGGATCGATTTTGGGAAAGGTCGGTTGTACATTTCCGACACTAGGGGGAGCTTTAGCTTACAAGGTTTTTGGCCCATCATTTCTAAACCGTTGTTCCGAACTTGTTGAAATTTGGTGCAAATTTGGGGCGGTGGTAGCTCAATGGGTAGAGCGGCCGTCTCCCAATCGGAAGATCAGAAGGTAGCTGTTTCAAGTCCCAGCAGGGTCTGTCATAAGGTCCATTGAGCAAGATCCTGAGACCCTGGCTACCCGGGCGCCTCAAAGGGGCCGCCCACTGTTCCCTCAGGGATTGGTTGAATGCAGAGAAATAATTTCACCATGTTATACTTTGTATGAGTGTATGTGATCAATAAAGGATACATTATTATATGAATGGACTCGTTGATATCTATCTTCTGTATATATGTATATATATATAAATGTAATTGTTGGTTTGATTAAGTTCAACTTTGGTGAATATGAATGGACTCGCTGACTCTATCTTGTACATATCCTATTTTAATCTAAAACTTCATATTTTAATCACTCACTGGAGGTATGATTGCACTGTTGAGTTACACTGGTTGATCTCTTTCGATCTCGTTATAAGTGCCTTGACAGTAATTCTACCCTACCTAAGAGCTCTATTGCAGATTGCATTTTGTTTTATCTAAAAAGCTTTCAAATATATTCTTAATTTGTTTACTAAGTGCAAGGATGAGTGACAATTTTTGAGGCAATCATTATCCAGGGACATCTGTTCATGCAAAGCAGGAATGACAGGGACACTTACCTGCTTCCGAGTCCTCGTCTTTCCAGTCCGGAGCTTGATGTATCTGGCTATTAGCTCATTTCGACCTGCGTAAAAATTAAATTATGAGATAAGTTTCAAAAATTCAACAACTAAAGTATAAAGAGCATAGGTGTAGTCTTCATGATACTCAGGTATACGCTGTATAACCACTAGAGTACTTCACAGATATTTGTATACGCACATTTAAAAATGGCGCAATAGTACGTTACAACACACTTTCATTAATAAAATCCACCATGTGTGAATGGCCGTATTTACCATTGAGCTAAATACGGCGGAGCTATTTTTTCTCCCGAGATGCAGGAAAAAAAAGCTCAACTTTGATTCAGCAACTTATTATTCAGCGTCATGATGATACATCTCCTTCTTTGAGTACCATCGTCGCTGCTTGTGATTGTGTGTGTGTATGGGGGTGGAGTGACTCATCTTGACGCCAACTCTTTGTTCAACACGGAGTTTCTCTGATAACAGAAACCAACTGGATAGTCAGCTTCATCAACCAAAGCGCGGTGAGACAGTTAAGTCCAGAAGTTCACCTGCTGGTAGCGGAACCTTAATCTTCCCTAGACACCATCTGCTGAAAAGCTCAAACTGAGCTTCCTGCTACCTTAAACTGAGCTCATCATTCACGACGCTAGCTGGATGACTTGGATGAATTAACTGCAGCTTGTTAGCTAACAAGTTAACTCCAATTCCTGCAGTGATACAGACAGAAATGAAAAGACTGAGACCACCAGAGATTTGCGAGAAAAAGAGACGAGGGCTGGAAGAGAACGAGAGAAAAAGAAAGAGCGAAAGTGATGAAGATAATGAGAGAGAAAGAAAAAGTACTGACCACTGAGCTCTGTTTCATAAAAATGAATGCAGGAGTCGGAAAGAGAGATACAGATGTGTGTGTGTGTGTGTCTGTGTGTGTGTGTGTGTTTCTGAGAATCAGGCTTTGGAATGTAAAAACAGGCTTCCTTAGTTATCGTGGGGAAACAGAAAGTTAAATATCATCCTCTTTGTAAAGCTTTTATAAACAATTCAAATGAATAAAGGAAGTAACTCTTAGCAGGCGCATTGATAGATAGCATTTATAGAATTATATTACTATATGTTATGTTTGACATCAATAGTTGATAATATAATTAGAGCTATTGAGATTTATTAAATACTTTACAGTAGATTTTGGCCTCATTTAGCCATTATTAAGCTCTTCAGCTTAATAATTCTTAATTAATTTGCACTCTGAAATGAAGATTGTAAGTTGCCGGCGACTAAACTTGTGCTCCAGAGAATGTTTGACAGAACATCTACGTCTAAAGGCAGCTCCTCACTGGCTGAGTGAGATGGTGGTTAACTCTTAACAGTACAAATTCAGTCCGATCTCTCCGGCTGTAAATGTCATCGGCTGTTGATGTCTGGGTCCCTTATCATAAATTGACGTGTGTTATGTCAATTTATAACACATAACGAGTATTTCCGAATGCTCTCAGTTACGTGTGGAATCATACTGTGTTCGTTAATCAGCATGTTGGTGCTTATCGGGCCTCGCTTTGGGACAGACGGGTTTTGGGCAGGGATTTAGAGATGAACTCATAACAGACAGCGGAGGAGCGAAGGTTCTTAAAACATACACGAAACTGCATCAAGGCACCAAATTTGTAGCTGTTGTATAATAATGCAATATTATTAATGTAAGCCTTGTAATGTAATATTAAAACCCTTAATGTCCTGATCAAGACAAAAAGAAATGTGGAAAAATATTTCTGAGGATATTTTTTCATTTCTTTGGGGCGTTTATTAATTTAATATCTTAGACACTTTAAATTTACCATAAATTAGGAAATTGTTTCATCAAGCATGTCCCTAACAGTAAAAAAAAGAAAATTCATACATAAAATGTTTTAGATTATCTCAATGTTTTGGTAAAGCATGTTTTTATAAAACTATTTGACCCTTATTGATGGTTGAATTTTATTCAGGATGTATAAAACTATACTATACTATTGAGGTTGTATCAAGTCCCATAATTCTGATAGGAAGTCTTCACATGATTCAATATGGCAAAAAAAAAAATCCTACTTATTGAATAGTACTTTGTCAATAGGCATAGTTAAAGCCTCTTAAAGCCTTTGGACTGTGGTCTCCCCCAGGGCTCCACCATCGGCCCCTTACTCTTTAACATACACAAGCTGCAACTGGGTCCGCACAGGTTCAGTCAAGCAGCACACATTTTTCAATAAGAAGTAGAGACTCAAAATACGCCAGACAAAACAGTTGAACGGGACATCAAAGGGTTTAACCCCATACAGTTATTCATAGTACAACATCACGGAACTCTTCTGCATTTGACCCCTGCCTGAGGAGCAGTGATCAACCCCCGTTTAGCTCTCGGGGATCAGTCGGGTTCAGGGTCTTGTTCAAGGACCCAACGACCTGCAGACTGCTGGGGTCATTCTCCTATCGACCGCTTTACCCGCTGAGCTTCAGCCTAACATATCTGGTGTCAATATTGAATTAAGGCCTTTATTTTGGTTTCTTTCTTCTTCTTTTTTTATATAAAATAGAAAATTATAATACATTCTTTTTTAATTCACTTCCCCCTTTTGGCCCAGTCATTCATTCATTATCTACCGCTTATCCTGTTCAGGTCACGGGGGGCTGGAGCCTATCCCAGCTAACATTGGGCGAGAGGCAGGGTACAACCTGGACAAGTTGCCAGTTCATTGCAGGGCAGACACACACAACCACACACTTACAGTCACACTTACTCCTATGGGCAATTTTGTTTCACCAGTAACAACATGTTTTTGGACTGTGGGAGGAAGCCGGAGTTCCTGGAGAGAACCCACGCAGACACAGGGAGAACATGCAAACTCCGCAAAGAAAGGCTGACACATGTGGATTAGAACCTGGTACCTTCTTGCTGTGAGGCAGCGGCGCTAACCGCTGTGCCCCCCCTTTGGCCCACGAAATAGAAAAATGCCTTTCACTTAAGTTGAATTATTCTTTGCATACAGTACTGTGCAAAAAAATATAACCACTTCTTTTTTATAGAAAATAAAAAAAAGCTAAAAGATGAAGTGACCCAGGAATCAATAATTCTTTTGAAACTCTGAAAAAACAAATTGATCTGACATTCAAAACTTGTCCCTGAAAGCCATGTCAGGAGCTGTCATGTAATCATTCACAAAGTCTTTTACAAAGTAGTGATGAAATGATTTACAATATAAACTGTATGGTCTGTGATCATATTTTGAGTGCATGTAAGTCTCTTAGATAAAATGATTCTGTGGGAAATTCTGATTCAGTGACAAAACACGAAGAGACATTAGCATGAAAAAAAAAAAACAGAAGCACCACAGCCTTTCAAATCAATCTAATTCCATTTTATGCTCCTCAAGGCCCAACTCTCTGAAAGGAAAACAGACCTGGTTGCTTCATACTATAATGGCGACTGAATGTATCGACGTTAAGACAGTGCGGCTCTTAACAAATTATAATTAAAGGATAGCTTTGTAAGGATTTCCAATTAACAGCGGCTCCAAACATTCTTCTGCCCTCAGCTCAGCTCTAATTGTTGTAGCCATGCACATGACCCCTGCCTGGCCCTTTCATAAGATAATAACACAGCGCCGTCCAAAACCATTAGGCAAAATATAGGTAAGGAGGCCCTCTAATTATGTGTCCAGCTGTAGCTAATAAATGCCACAGATTTGCACTACCGCCATATCAATCATTCAATACAAACATAGGAACATATTTCCAAATTCACCTCATTATAAAGTAATTGGACCGCAGCAAAACACACACACATGCTAATTAGCGGTGTCTTAGGGAATCAAAAGAAGAGGCATTTTCTTCCTATGCTGATCAGAAAACGAAATAAAGCATCCGAATGCACTTCAGATATTATAAAGGCAGACTACACATCAATCCAACACGCTGATGAAAGTGTTTCTGTGTGCTCGTGTTTGTATGATTAGCCTCCTGATGTGACCTCCTGCTCCAGTGGTCTAAATGAGAGATATGTTTGGTCCGGGTAAAAATCCTGTATGTATTCTACAACGTCATGTTTTGTTGTTCAGCTGAGTGAAGAGGGGATGAGCTGCAGTGTGTTATAGGTTGACCTCAAAGCTGTTTTCACACTGAACACTTTGGTGAAGCCAGCCGGGGTGAACTCAGTCACCTGACCTCACAGGAAAAATAAACAACATCTGGGGATTTTACAATTCCACTCTGCATGTCCAGTGCTCCGGCAGTGTAAACATTGCCAGATGAAGTGGGTGCCTGTTCTATTTTCAATCATTCACACACTGTGGAAGAACTAGGCCGACGCTGTCAACCCCAGACGGCAAGGGCATTTCCCCGGAACGCCTCTAATCCCCTGCATTGTGCAAACAATTCTTGCGATTGCACTGCTCAAAATCAATGTGAAGTTATGTCCGAATATCAAGTCTTTTTTGTAAAAAAGCCCCCCTAAAATATGAACAATTAGAGTCAAAAACACTGATCTCCCTGAGTCCATTTATATTGGTTGAGAAACAGCTGAGAAATGATGGCCCGAAAATAATTTGGAGATAAAGTTCCCCCTAGTGTCAAAAATATACAACGATCAATCCAGCTCTTCCTCGCACTAAGCTCAATGTGGGTATAAAATTGAAAAATGATCCATTAAATAGTTTGGACTAAATCAAATCAACGGTTAGGAAGTCATGACCGGAAAACAGCGTTTTTTTTCGTAAAAGCAACCCCTAGTGAGTAAAAATATGAACTACTGGAGTAACATGATAATCACCAGATACATCTCCTCGAGTCGATTCAAGTGCACAATATTTGGATTAAAAAGGACCAACAGTTGTGAAGTTACGGCCCAAAACGTTTTGGAGTTAAGGCTCCCCCTAGTGTAAAAAATATACAACCTTTCCGAAAATCAATCCAGTTCTTCCTCACACTAAGCTCAATGAGGGTATAAAATTTGATGAATGATGCATGAAATTGTTTTTGAGTTATGGCGTTAACACCAAAGATTTGCAGAATCTGCGTCCGCGTCGATGATGATTCCATTATATCCCCAACTTTTCTGGGTAATTATGATTTCTTGTCTCTTATTCTGACAGGTTTTCGTCCTCAAGTTAATTCTATTCACAGTTCACAAAGACTTAGGTAATCGTGTGAACTCAGATGTATTTTCCTCCATGATCCTAATTCTTGTTATCTATTGGTCTTATAGTTCTGTTCTTTAATGTTTTTTTTAGGATTAGTGTTATTGATTGTACTTTCTGTTTTATTTTGAAGGTTTAATACTGTTTATTTTCTTGTGTGTTTTCCAGGTTTCTCCCTTTACTAGTGTCTCTTAGTTTTCCTATGTTCCATTTCCTTTCCTCTCTGTGTGTAGGCGAGTGCGTGAATCCTGATTCCTCGTTTCTCCTCCCTGAATGCTGAATGATGAACGTTACTCTTGTGTATTTAAGTCATTTTCGGTTTGTCTGGGCTCTCTCCAGAATGAACTACCCTCCCCTGGAAAACACGTTTTACTCCAGCCTGCTATCTCGTGTTTCCCTGCATCATTTTCTGCAGACACTTTGGTTACCTTTCTTCTTTTTTTCTTTTTTTTTTGGCACTTTTCATTGTTTGAATTTTCATATCTCTGCTGCTTTTATAGTTTTGTAGTTGTTTTGGTTTAATTATACAGGCCTTTTTTTTTGCCGATGCATAGGGTTTTTTATTGAATGAAACCTTATTTTTGTCCTCATTACCGTTTTGTCTGGTGTTTGCATTTAGGTCCTGTATTTTGAACTGGAGTGTAACAATTCACATCATAAAGACTTAGAGACTTACAGCAGAAACATAAATGTAGTTACGTTGTAGCATGAAATGTGTTATATGAGTGTTTTGTCTCTCAATAACCAGTGGTGGAATATGTACATTTTGGGAATAAAATGATTTCATCAGAATGTCATCAATTTACTTTTAAAGGCTGATGGCCCATTCTGATTCAAACAGCACTGCTAATCTCTGCTATGAGAAACCGTCTGTGATTTTTGGTATTTAACCGTGTCACAATGAGTGTAACAGTGTTGGTTGTAGTGGTCCAATTGGACCATAAAGTAGGTACCACAGAGACAGACGCAGCTGCATCAGAGCCGGTGTAGTGCAGTTTTTAATTAACTTATTTTATCCCCAATCAGACATAAAAAAATTGGAAAATGTTTAACAATGGACCCAATTGGTCAGTCTGTTGAAATAAGTTCTTCAGTAAAAACCTGCAGTTGCCCTGAGGTCCTAAGAGGTTTGAGAAAATAAACTCTTTGTGCGGTTTTCCTGTGACACACAGCAACAGGAAGAGGATAAAATATTCAAAGCGTGACCCCTGAGCGGAATTGTGCTGTTAAGCAGCAGGAGGAGTTCTCCACCTGGTCAGAATAAAGTCTGAATTTCAATGGCGATGGAGGATCTGGGACATATGAATGGCACTCCACCAGCTGCTCCATAAAGACGCAGTGGCTAAACTTTCTCTAGACAGTTCCTAAGTACATTCTTCATTCAGGAGAAATCCAATTTGGCTCCCAGCATCCAGCAGACTTCCTGTTGTGAGTCACAATGGAGTGTATTGTCACAGTCCACCATGGATCAACCCAGAAATTACTCCACACAAACTTCCATCAAACCTTCAAAATTTGTTTTTATTTTATGAATTTTGATCAACCCCTATGATAACAAGTAGAGCAATGGGTCCGGTAAAAGTATCTGCTACACTGCCTCTCCTCTGGTCCCCTCAGCCGCACTCCTGAATTGGACCCCCCCCCCTCCCCCCCCAAAAAAAAAAACACCTTCACTGAAGAAATGAAAAGCCCCTAAAAATGTAAAATAATGTATTTTATTTAATGGCGCCGTATAGGTACAACAATAAAAAAAAAAGTAACATTATTAAAAGGAGATACAATAAAAAGCTAAAAATAAGTACAAGTGCGACAACAGCGATCACACAGAGTACACAAGTTTAGAAATACGTTTTTTTTGTCCCCCTCACGGATGGTTGCAGGGACGAGGGGATGCCCGGTAAAAAGTCCTGGACCCAACAGAAGATAAACAGACAGGAGGGGCAGGGAGGAGGAAGACCGAAGAGAACATGTGTGTTTGTAGGGATGAAGGGGGACAGAGAGGTGCGAAGGTGCGAGGTTATGGAGGGACTTGAAGGTGAAGAGGAGAATCTTATAGTCCATGCAGTGTTTGACAGCGAGCCATGGAAGTTGCTGGAGAACAAGGGTGATGTGTTCTAGAGAAGGAGTTCTGGTAATCATGCAGAGAGAGTGGAGTTCGGAACCAACTTAAGTTTATGGAGGAGCTTGAGCGGAAGACCAGAAATGAGAGAGTTACAGTAGTCAATGCCGGATGTGACAAGGGTATTGTTGAGGATCGCGGTGTTATGAGGTGTGAGGGACGGGCGGAGGTGGTTGATGTTAATGTATCTCTTCTAATATAACTGAACAATATATCGTTCAGCATCGCAATCTCCCTACGTACAACTGGGCCTATGCTGTTGTCCGTGACAACAAGGGTATATCCCCGAAAAGGCCCCAATCTCCTTCATTGTACAAGTTATGTCCAAAAAACAGTGTCTTTCATAAAAGATCTGCCTATATGCATATATATATGTATATAAAGGGGCCGTAAATATGTGTATATATATATATATATATGGTGATGTATACCATCACCATACACATCCATGGTGATGGTATGGGTCTTCTTCAAGAACGGGTCTTCTACCAGAGACTTGGGAGATTGCGGGATTCCGCCAAGTTTCTTCTGACGGTATCCGCACCAAGCATGGGGGGGGTTCCATCCCATTCTTGCCCCCTGGGACTATACGAGCAACGTAAATAGGGATGGCAGGGACTCGTGAATGTCAGAATGAAAATCCAGGATGACACCAGGAGCATCCGTGAATGCATCGGAAAGATTGCCCCCCAGGATGGGCTGCTCACAGAGTGTCTCAGACAGCAAGAGGCAGTGGGTGATGAGGAAGGAGAGGTTGTGTCATGGAAGACCAAGCCCCTCCATGGGATGTACATCCGACAGATAAAGGAGGTGTCTGACATCAAGAAATAATACCAGTGGATGGAAAAACCATCCACTGGTGCCTGATCTGGAAAAAGATCAGGCACGAAGCACCAGATCCATAGAGGCAGGGGTCTACCACCATAGATTATATATATATATATATATTACCTGCAATGGAAGACCCTGACCACTGATATTTTTTAATTACGTTTGTTTGTCTGTGTATACACACACACAGAAACACACACACACAGACAGTGTATATATGTATATACATATACTGTTTGTGTATATATATATATATATATATATATATATATATATATCAGAATCTGAATCTTCATTGTCGTTGGTTGCCCCGTTCGAACAGCACAGACAGTATTTTACTGCTCGGCTCCCATGTTTTTCTTTTCCTCTTTTTAAAAGCATCCATTTCCTGTAACAGCATGTTTTTTTCCTAATGCAGGCGCGACCACAGTCACATCTGGCCCAGGACTCTGTCATGAGACAGCGCTGGGCCTGGCTGAGGATTAGTCGGCAGATTGCCTACATGTGTGGTTTCTGCCGCTCAGCTGTCTGTCTCTGCGGGGCCTGAGAGGGCAGATCACAGCACAGAGTGTTCGTGTGACGCTGGCTGGACTGTAGGGGCTCATCTATCATTACCCCTTCATGCAGCTATTCATTTCAAAAACAATCTATTGCTGTATTAAGATAAAACCGTTCTTCCATCCCGCTAAAGATGATCATAAAATAACTACTAAACGGATTAGAATCAGTGTAACTTTATGTAAATGTTCCTTGTTAGATTATATGGCACGTATCTTTATAGCTATTGGCAGGGGGAAGGTTTTCCTCTTTCAATATTTTGAAATTCCACAGAAGAGCGTCAGCTATTAGCTCATGAATAAATGTCTCACTGCTAGTTGACCTCAGACTTAAGGGAACAGTGTGGGGCGTTCTATGGAAGGTTATCATTTGTTGAAGTGTAACCCTAAAATAATCACTTATGTTGAATAAGTAATTATTTCCGGAGTAATTTCTAATATGTGACTGAAACTATCAAATAACCATTTAGTCATCCCAAAGGAAATTATCTAAAAAAAAATTTTTTTCAACTTTTATTGCATTTGCTCTTTCAAACCTCTTAAATGTCCATTTTCTTTGTATCGTAAGTTTTATATTTTGAGAACTGAATCACTGGTGGACAAAAGAAAACAACTTGAAGATTGACCTTTTAAAACGTTTACATTTGTTTTTAAAAAAACAAGACGTGTTTGATTCAATTTATCAGGATAATGCAGATTAATCTTTAAGTGCAAACCAACCGAATCATCTGACTGATCGCAGTTATTCAAGGAATCTCTTCTCAACTCTGAATAAATATTTGACTTATTGTTGTTAAAATCCCTTCTCCTTTATTCCCTCTATTTTAAAGTTATGTAGACCATCTGTGTGTGTGTGTGTGTGTGTGTGTGTGTGTGTGTGTGTGTGTGTGTGTGTTGGTAACTATGGCCCCTAGATTTCCTGTAATCTGTGATAGATGACTCAATGTTCACAGGCAAATATTAGCAACAAAATAGACTAAATCAACAAGATAGAGGAAAAAGGTTTGGTTAGGAAAAAGGCGTGAACAGAGAGCTTTAGAACCTGCGATATCAATGGGGGATGACTTTTCTCTCGAGTGGGGGTCAACCTGTGACGTGAAAGAAAATTGATGGTTGCCCCTTTAGGAGGGAACACACAATGCTATCAATTTAGCATTATGCTAAACCTTGCTAAGAAGTTAAATATGACGCTGTCAGCCAGATTCCGCTCCGACGAATAAAACCACAGGGGGGGGGAAATGGCATGTTGTGGTGGGAACATAACATGTTAATTATGTAAGCTTAAACAATTTCAACTAAAAGGCCTTTAGCTGGACGAACCATTTAGAAAACTCTACTGTGGATCAGTTAATATCTGTATTTGGCATCTCTGATGGTCTTTTTATGAAGGGTTATTAGGGCAAGGCAAGAGAAAGTTTTTCTTGTTTTTAATTCTGCATTTCGAGATTAAAGTCGAAATATGGGTTCTTATGACAAGCTGAAGCCATGGGGCATTAACATTAATGGTTGCATCGATGGTTTTAGTCGCTACGTTGTGTGGATGGAGGCCTACAGAACAAACAGGGACCCCAAAGTAATAGAAGACTACGTCATCACATCCATCGTGCGCTTGGGAGATTCCCTGGAGCGACTGCGCGCTGAGAGAGGCACCTAAATTCAAAAAAAAAAAAAATCTTCCTCTTACTTAGTTCAACTTTATTCTCAACATTTTGTCCTTTTTCGAAAATCTCTTCCACTCACACACCACCTACAACGGCTTTAGGCTCGATAACCAGGTGGTCCATCTTCTCATTTTAGCGTACATTTCTGTATTTGAGTTTGTAACTTATTAGATAGCCTCAGTTTTCTGGTTTAGTGGAAATTTCTTATTATGGCAATTATGGTTTTATTATTGTTTTAATACTTTAAACAAAGCAGTCTTTTTAATATCCCGTAAAAAAGTTCTGATCTCACATTTCGATGGATGTTCACAGGAAACAACTCTATTCAGCCCTCCTTTAGAAAAGCAAGGACAGAAAGACAAAAGCCTAAAATGAATAGCAGTTTATTTATTTCATAGCGTTAGCACTTCTAAAACTCCAGACGGACAGTGGCAAAATATCTTTTTTGTTTGTTTTGTTGAATTTTATTTATTTCGGGGTTTTTTTTGTTTTTTTTAGCTTTGACAACACAACCGTTGCCATAAAATATCTCTCAATTCAATGACCATGAAACTCTCGCATTAGATGTTTTATTAATCTCTGTCGTTATTTTGAACTTTTGTTTGCAGAAAAGGTCACTGCCTTTTGATCTAATACTGCCCAAGAACAAAGCGCATACTCACAGAGCATTTTCAATCGTCTCTGAAAACACTATTAGAGCATAAATCTGATCACTAGTCATGTACAAGAACCTTTTGTTTCACTGATGCGCTCTGCGCCCAAGTTTAGCTTTGAATCCAATTTTTTCCTTTTAAATTATCCACTGATGGCAATCAGGATTTTAATCCACCCATTGAAAAAGCACGTAAAATCTGACGGATGGAAACTTGCATCTTGGGGTTTTGAAAACCAAGCCACTGCAAAATTAAATTCTCAACATGATGCAATATGCAACGGCAATTAACAGCTCTTTAAAATCCATTTTTTTCTCAGGACACCAAAAAAGAGATCAATACTTAACTTCAAATGACCTTATTGAGCTGTGTAAAAGGCTTTATTGCAGCGGCTGGGTCAGGAGCGGTTGAGATAATGTGTTAGTTGAACAGTGGGGGATTAAAGGTGAGGTGTTCTCTCAAAATCTGACGCGACATCACAAAGCAGCAGGTCACTAACCTGAGCCTTCCTGGAGACACTGAGAGGATTACAGCAGGCAACCTCTGCTGAACTGCGCCTGTATTCAGATGGGGCTAAGGAGCGAAAGACAGCCTCTTTATCACTCTGCAGGTCCAGCCCTTTCTGTTTCCTCTCTCCCTGCTCCATACCTCCCAAGTGAGACCAGAGCTGAAGCCCCACTAGTCCCAACTCTGGGAAATGAACTCACAGGGGACCAATTTGCACAGACAGTCTTTGTCTGAATCATTCTATCAATTAGGAGACACCGTGTTTATCATCACATACATTATGGTAGAGGTTGGCCTGGTCATTGTGTTGATGCGTGCCTCTCAGGAGAGGGAAAGGGTTGAAATAAACGACCAGGGAGTGAAACCACAGTTGGACAGGCTGCTGGAGTAATCTGAAAGGACAGCTGTAATTATGAGTCTCCTGAGGAACTGCCTGTGTGGCAGGTCCGATGTGTGAACACAGCGTTAACAGTCAGGAGCATGTACTTCCCCACTTCTTCACAACAAAGTAAGACACCAAGTCAAATCAATATTTCCAATCTCTCAGGATCAATCCGGCATCCGAGCAAAAAGGGAGACATGTTTGCGGCGACTAATTTGCATAAAGGAAAAGTTTATCTTTGCGGCCGTGATAGGCTCTTGTGTGTGAGTTCTTTTGCCACCGTGGGCATAATCTTGTCTTGAGTTTGTAATTGACTGTGAGTGTGGAAAGAAGCAAAGTGTATTTCTATTATCCTTCTATTATCCTTAATAGAAATACATTTCTATTAAGGATAATAATAAGATTGGTTCTACCGGATCTTAAAGGTCAGACCAGAACACAACATTGAGTGTGATCATTTTATGGCTGTGGTGCCACATTTCCTTTGTTTCCACGGATGCTGTTCAGTGTAGAGAGACAGCAAAGGAGGAGATGACTGGAGTGTAGCCCCTGCACTCTGGATGAGGGCATAAACATTGGCATTCAGATTCCATTCATATGTTGATTGCACAAAATGGTCTCATCAGTAAGGGGTGATCTCATCAGAATAAAAGCATTTCATCAATGGAAAATGATGTAATCAGTGACAAAAGATGATTTGAAAGTGACACTGCATCTTTAAAAAGCCCAGGGTCTGGCTCTGTTTTAGCCGAACAAAAGCAGCCAATTGGGAACATGCAACATGAAACCAGTAGCCCGCCTCTGAGGGCCTTCACAGACCTCAGAACAGGGACACACCCCATGCACTCCTGATTCATACAGGCAGAGAGCCACAGCCAGCCGCTCAGTGCCAACAGTGGACAGAAAAATCACCAACACAGACACACTCCTGGTTTCATCTGGCTTCTTTCTGAATCAGTTGGGGTAAAATGATTCAACTAAAAATAATTCGCAATGTTCAAACGTAATGAAATTTAAACTGAAGAGGCACATTTTGATTCAGCAGCATGTTTTAGGGCACAATAAAGCATTTCTTATTGAGACAATCCATAACCACAATTCCACAACCTCTAACAGAAAGTGATCTCTTTTCTACAATCAAATCCCTTACGTCGGAATTCTTGTGACAGTCAATTCAGCATCCGAGTCAGCTGCACTCTGATTGCCTCTACAACCTGTCTATGGGCAGCGCTGTGAGGTGTGAACCGACAACATCACAATGGAGACATAATATGCGATGCTCAACCACAACAGCATCGGCATTAGATCCAGCTGGAATCCTCCTCTCTAGCTGACTGCCACGAAATAAGATGCACTTCAAAATGGTCATCAATTGTACTTTCAGAGAGCATGGGTCATGAACTGAATCTAACAGAACAAATACAAAGAAATCAAGAATATTGAACATCACATATTACAGCACCGCTGTTTTAAAAATGTTCTGGCTCCTGTCTGCTGGGCATTTTTGACATTTTGGATTGCAACTCATAAGTGTGAAACAGCAACTGGACTGTGAGCAAAAGGTTTGTGTTAAAGATGTGAAAGGATCACACACAGACGTACTGCACAATTTTATATGTATTACACATCTGCTTTTGTGGGTGTATTTGAGCCCAAGGAGGAAAAAATTATACACTTTTCAAACACCATGAATGAGCCGTAGTGAAAGCGCACTGAAATCACGCGAACCTTTCGTATGCGACTACTCTCACTGGAAGAACAGCTGTAGCTTCCGTGTGGTTTCAAGTCACCGGCAAAGGCTACACACAATATACATTATAAGAAATCAGACAAAATGTAAGTTTGCCTTCAACCTTCCTCTCATTCTCTTTACCAGGTTATCGTTATATAAATACTGGACTAACATCAATAAACGTGACTAAAATTCCCATCTGCAATACAGATGCATAGATACATTTTGATAAGTTTGAGGAGAAGAGCTGCAAATCCACATCAATTAACACACACTGACCCATTTGCATTAGCCCTAAGCGCTTGATCATGTCACTATGTCAAGTTGAAAATTGTTGTCTCTATAGAAACCCTCTAATGCAGGGGTGTCAAACTCAATCACAGGGGGGGCACTCAGATTAATCTGAGGTATGGACAATTTAGTCTTATTTTATTTACTCATTTTATACAATTCTGAACAAACCGAGGGACTAGAAAATACTTAAATTAAAGATGACATTCAAAATATATGTCTCCCTCGCTCTCATAGGAATAATTTCCTATTTAAAGTTTTTATTCACAGGCATCAATTCAACAGCCAGATTGAAAACTATATTCTACATATATACCTTCTGTTTTTAATTAATAATATCAACAAAAAGGAACATTGAATAACCCTTGGTAAACGGTTAGGCTGATTTAGCCGTTTCTTTCCTCTGCCATAATAAAAACAATAAAAGTAGACAAAAGTAGTCAGTATCTGTTCCTGCAGTCGGGAGCAGCTGCACCTCAGGAAACAGTAAGGTGTACGAATAGCCCCCAGGTGGATTTCATATCAAATGAAAGCAACTTCATATTTTTCCGTCCTCCAGCACTGACACATGTTGACCGGCTGGAGGACGTGAACGCGCTCGCCAGTTCATTAAAACCTGCGTTCTAATTACTAATACGCACGTGCGACTTACTGACAGGTTTATTGTTAAGTGTTTTTTTTATTTAAATCTCATCCATATCCCCTCCCAGACTCGGTAGCATCTCTTCCAAGGATAAGCCTAAAGTTTTTTAGAGAGACTGGATAAACGCTGATGTATGAAAGGGGAGGAGCGGGGAGAAGAGAAGAGCTCAGGCTATTACAGTACATGCCTGGATTTGTAGTATCTGCGGTGTTTCTGCTGCATAGCAGTGGGCTAGTTATTATAGAAATTAGATATTGTCTCGTGGGCTGATATGATTGTTCTGCGGGCCGGATGTGGCCCGCAGGTCTTGGGTTTGACATATGTGCTCTTATGAATGCTTTTTTCAGCCATTTTTTCTCAATCTGGAAATCTTAAATACATATATGTATGTATTTATGCAGTCCCCACCAGTTTTTAAACAGTAATTCCTATTTAGGAAGACATAAAATAATTGGACCTTTTCACTACTGTTTGTGAAAACACAGCAGTCTTATTCGGACAATGGCTGGGGGAAAAATGAGGGATTGTTCTGGAGGTGTGAGATGCCTCTCCTTCAATGAAGTTCCTCACACGCCATTCTGAGTGAATGCAGGTGACTCGGGGAGCCTGAGCTGATCCCAGAATTCCTCATTATCCACCCAGCAGGGAGACTCAGGTCCACTCGCTCGTCTCAGAGAAATGCTCCGCCTGATGAGACGAGCCCTAGAGGAACATAGTGCTGGGACATCAGGGGTAAGCCAGGTCTGCTCATTATATCTAACTCCTCCTTGGCATCTCTGCAAACCAAGTGCCACTTAGTTTCCACAGGAGGGGTCTAGGCTGGATCACTGGCGAGATGGTAGGGCAAACAACAGAGTCGTAATAGGAAACGCATCACGTCTAAAGACATACGTTGACAGAGGCATTATCTACCTGAAAGGTGAATATCACCGCTAAGAATGATATCTCGCTTATTTGAGGAAATGTTTATGAAAAATATGTGCAGTTAATAGCATGAGTTATGAGTACCGGCCGCATGGTTCATCAGAATCCGCTTTATAACAGATATAGTGACAGACATGAAGAATCCTAAAATTCCCATTAAAAGGTCTCCACCCTGAGCCTTTAATAAAGACTTTCACATGCAACTTATGACCTCATCTCTTCAGCAGTGAAAACAGGACAAATACAACACGGGTGTGACATAACCCACAAGCAGAGAGTATATATATTTGCATATTTATTTGGGTGTGCAAGATATAAAATCTGTGCTTCCTTTCGGCAATAACTGAGGAAAAAAAAAACATCACCAATGTTGTTTAGCTCGTGGGCCGAGAGCAAATACTAAACTCAATGAATAAACATACAATTTGGGTGAAACGTGTTTTTTCATTTATCAACTCTATTTGACGGATAAATGAATGCAGCCCAGCACAGCAGGTGAATTATGCAAGTGCAATATTAAGCCCTGGACTTGCAGACAGTGCCCTCTATTTCCGTTCACTTGGTGAGATATTCTCCTAAGTCAACTCTGGGGCCACGGCGAGGGTTAGGGTTAGGGCGATGCAGGCTGTGCAGGTGGTGTCTTCCACCGGCTTTGAGATTTGGTAGTGCCCGCCAACACTGGTCTCACTCAACACATGAGAAACACTTCAGGTAAACAACATACTAAGCTAAGAAAGAGAAATTAGAAAATGTTTTGTGCTGCAACACAGTTGCTATAGTGACTGTTGCTAATTAACCGCACTCTACCCCAGGGTAACAAAGGGCTTAAGGGCACTCAGGGAAACTCCTCCTGTGATGAGCTCTGTGTGTAGAACACAATGCCATCCCCAGGGTCTCTCAAGTACAAAATACCTGTCTCCTTTTTTCCAACGTTCATCTCAGATGCCATGAGAGGTTTTGTGTGGTGTTTGTCCATGGCTGTTCCGGACCGTGTGGACCTGGATTATATCACTATCGGCCTCATCTTGGGCAGTAAAACCCTCCTTTCTAAAGAAAAAAAAATCGCTGCACTCCTAAGACAAATCAATCATCTTTAGTAGAATGGAGGATCACTTTGTTGGTCTCTCACCATTTCTGATGGCATTTCAAAGAGTAAGCAAGGAGCACTAAATAACAAACAAAAAAAACATGTCCTACAAAGAATACACAGTCACTTGTCAAAGAGTGTGTGTTTTTATAGTGGACGTTACAGCTCACGATGAATTTAGATCGCACTCTGGCTCTTCAGTCTTTATTTTTTCCGAAACATCTTGGGCTTGTTAGCCTATAGTGAAAAGATATGTGGAACAATCCAGACACAAATACACAATACATAAAACCAGAACCTTTAGGTTCGTATGGGACTAAATTTCTGAAGGACAACTTTAGGGAACAACCGGATGTTGTTATTTCAGGCTCGTAGTCATGGCAACCGCTTTCAAACAGGAGTTTAAAAACCCTCCGTCAGCATTTTAAGTCTACCTTCTTCTGCAGCTGCATGCCAACATTAGGCAACTGCATTCAGGTAGGCAGCTATTAGCACAACGAATATAATAATTAATTTGGAGCGGCATCACCGAGTGTTGACGTAATGTGACAATGAAATAAACAAGTTCAGTGCAATTCTAGCTCCACACAGCATTTAAGCAGTTCAGGTCAGTACCGGTTCCAATCATTTAACAAAAGAAAAGAAGAAGTATGGCGACAGTTAAAAACATTATACGCCAGGGATTGTATCATTGTGGGGGGGTGAGATACAAACATAGACAAAGATACAGACTCAGAGCTTGAATAAGCAGGAAGCAACTAAATGTACATAGTTGAACAAAAATTTGAAATATAAAAGATTACAAGATTGAAGCGTTTTGGCCATGGCACATATAGTGCAAAGAATATATAGTGCAATGGGATGCAGGGCAGACAAAGGCAAATAGTAAAGAAGGGAAAGAAAAGGTAAGGCAGACATTTAAAGTTGTACTCCGACAAAGATATATCTTGGCTCCTGAAAATTTCATAAAGCTCTTAAAAACTAATGGGTCCTATATTTTTTTTTGTCTGGAGCCCTGATGTGTGAAATTTGTTTTGGTTCACTACTTAGACATGGTAGTGTCTGTGACTAAAGAGAGGGGGAAAGGTTACAGGGAGATATTTTTTGACAAAATTAGAAAAATACAACATTTTTATAGAACAGAACATGTGAGAAGGCTTTCACAGAATACTGTCAAAACAGCCTTAAACAGGCATGATTCAAGCATAAAAGTTGTTTTCATGCTGGGATATTCAACACAAAAACTTAAGATGTGTGCAGCATCCCATCACAAGCATCAAGCACATCAATAAGAATCATTTCTTCTTAAAAAAAGCTTCTTTTTTTTGGTGTGTGTGTGTCTGGGGGGGGGGGGGGGATTTGTGGAAGAAAATAATGATCATTTTATAAATATTCCTTGAATAATTCAAAACGATGAGATAGTTTGTAACATCTAAACGATTTATGGAGTATGACTTCAAAAAAAGTCTAACTCCCTTGTGAACGCAGTAGATAATAGTAGACAATTCTGGATGAAATGAGAATAATATTTTTTTTCTTTGCTTAAAATTTCACAACAACCTTATAGAAAGATAAAAAAGTCAAACTAAATGTATGATGGTGCAAAAAATATACCTAAAAATATGATAGTTCCATAGACCCATCAGGCATCACTCAGATTGGTCACGTTGCACATTTTTATAAAGCTGCCCTAATGTCACACGGGAAATTAAAACGTGAAAACCTGAGAGAAGGTTGCTTTGTTTAGTTTAACTGAGCGCTCCGTTCACCAACTGTATGCACGGTTCTGTGATCTGCAATGCTGTTTGCACAAATGAATAAACAAGTTCACAGATTTATACAGAATTACTAATTCGGCTGCAACATGGACATCGGCATGCCTGCATTGCCAGCACTGTTGTGCTATTCATAATTGAGAGCCATGGATCCTTACTTGCATAAAACTCAGTCAGAAAAAGAAACTATGTGTTTGGCTTAGATGAGTAGACTTTAATTACCTACTGTCACATAAACCACAAGCACAATTTGGTAAACCCAACGCATGGATTTACACATGGCTCTTTTTCTCATGTGAGACTGGAGGGTGGGTCAGTACTTTGTGGTCGTCTTTAATAGATCGTGTAAATGTGCGGTGTTGCCTTACGATGCTGCAACTCTGCCAATATTTTGATTAGCAATGTTTGAACGCTTGTTTTTGACTGTTGACGTCTTCAAAACGTACTACTTTTTTTTGGTAGCGGCACAGTGTAGCTTGTTGGATTCATATACAGACCCAGAAAAGTCACTCACACATCCGATGACTAACAAGCTGTCTTTTGTCACGACATCACAACACACTTTGGAGAGGGGCTGGCCTTCATTATTCTACTCTCACCGTAAAAGGAAAAGCCCAAACCCCTAAAGTTCAACAGCTCTACTCACACCAAGGAGCTGGTCGAGAGTCGTCCGCATCATTCTACCACATGGAATCAGGCCCTTGATTTCCCAGCTGTATTTTTTTGGTTTTGAAGTCTGAATCAAATTCATTCTACTGTTGTGTAAACAGTTCTGACTCAGCATTGGTAGGAAAGGCCGCCAAATGATTCTGCTACTGGTGCAGCCATGTGTAACCAGATACAGAGCACATCTGGCAGGAAGTAACGGGTTTCACCACAACAGTTGTCACCTCAGCAGATTTGAAGGTAGATTCAAGACCGCACCATGGAGGCTTTTCTTGGGTTTGTTACAATGGTTTTGATTCTCCCTTCAGCAAAAATCATTTCAGCGTGGAGTAAGAAAGTGTAAGCATAGCCATTTATAATCGTACAAAAACCCAATTGTCCCAATTGCTTTAATCCATTGCGGGAGACATATTCTCCGGCGAAAGTGCTCTGTGTGGGGACACGGGAATTGGAAAAGACAGCGGGGAGGGTCCTGTTGTCTGAGCACACATCTTTGTAGTGGCAGCAGAGGGGTTTCACTATAACTCCTAGAATTTACATTTTGTTTGGTCAGAGGGGTCACATGACGGGCTGCAAGCAAATGCCCGAATGGGATTTCTGCTTTCGCTTGACACTGACAGGCAGTGAGACGGTCAAACACTACAGAGAGAAAACATTCCCTCTTTCCATGACATCACCCAGCCAGGAATTGGGGGGGAAATGGAGGAACGAACGGGGGCACAGCTGGTGGCAGCCGGAGTACCATCTGCTACTGACTAACAGTTTGCGCTGCTTCACTTACAAACTTGCTCATCACAGAGCACATCGCTGATAAATATAAGATGAAAGGTCTTATGATAGTGTATGACAGAACATTGCATTTTTCATTTTTAAAGGACTACTTTGACATTTTGTACAGAACATGAATCATTTGACACAAATTTATATGTGAAGACTAATCACACTCATGTCTTTCGGTTACATTTCAAAATATTAGACTACAGCCTGCAGGCAACTCATACAAACACCTGAATGAATAAAAAATGCCAGGTCTGATGGGGGTTTAATGTCTCGGACTATTGTGGCGGAGTGCTGTTATCCAATGGAGGCCAAGAAACACACACAGCTGCCCGTAAAACCAGAACTTGTTTTTGCACATTTTTATACAAATTAAATTAACAAGATGGCATGTAATTTGCAAACTTTATAGTTGCTGGCAGGCAGATTATGTTACCTTTAGGCAGAGTCAAACTAGTGGTTTAACCGTCTTGCCCTTCATAGAGTGAGTTGCACATGAGAGTGGTTTCAATGTAAGCATGTAAGCAGAATCCCCAAAATGTCCAATTACTCCTTTAAGTGCCTTCAGTTCACCCTCACTAAAAAAACCTCGCAATTCCAATTCACGTCCATACTCACCATACATCTTTCCCTCATCAGAGAGGATGATCTTCCTGCGTCCACAAGGAGGGTAGATGGCTAGGGCCTCCTGGAAGCTCTGTTCTATATCGGGGCTCCACACGCCCTCAGCATCATTGTCTACTGGCTTGTCCGCTGAGTCACTCATCCTCTCCATGTCCTCGGCAGGGCTCTCGCTGCCGCTCCAGCTGCTGGGATCAATGGTGGCAGTTGGGCTCTCCAAGCGTAAGCCTGGAGCACACTAGGGAGAGACCTGGAATTTCAAAAATAAACAAGGGTCAGTCATCGCAACAGAGCAGTGGACATCTGTGTCCAAAAACAAATCAGTTCAGAGTGTTAGTGAAAGCACAACATGGAGCCACCAGCTCAAACAACACCAAGAATGTTATTTTACAATTGAATATGTTCATAGATTTATGGATGTTCCTACTTAATAAGTGACACAACTCTGTGTTACATTTCTAAACTTGCTTAGTGATCCCATCAGTGCTTCAGACTTTGGTAAACTTACTCCAGCCCTGAAAGATGATGAAAGAATATATTTATTTTTTTTAAGTCTGGAGTAATTACAACGTGATCCACTAACCATTTACAAATTCATTCTGTAGTAGAAACCGTGCAATTTCTTCTAACTTTAAAACCGACTCATCAGAATCCATCATGTTGCTGGTCTGCTTCCTGAAGTCTGGGAGGCAATATGAGAGAGAAGCATTTGACTCTTTCCTCGTTCAGCGAAAGATCTTCATCCCAGACTCTGATTGTAGTTGGCAGCTTCAAGGTGCAAATGTGTGCTGCTCATTGTGAAGGAGAACATTTCTTCAGAGAACTTGTTCGTCAGGACTGAGACGTACAGTACATGTGATATAAATAAAAGCAGGGGAAAAAAGCATTGTGGCCACTCATCTGTGGAGCTCAAGCAGGCGGTTAGCCACACCCGCCAAACCATGACGGCATATAGAAAGCAGAGACTCACGCCACATGCAGAACATTTTGTTTTTTTAAAAAGGTTGTAGTACCTGTAGGTTAAACAAGAAAACTACAGCAAAATTCAAGAACAAGTTTCCTTAATGCATCTTACCAACAAGAGATGTGGCATCATTATGGTGTACTATCACCTGGAGCAGTTTGTTGCTCTAGAAATAAAAACATCAATACAAAACAATAACATGAATGAAAAAAAACCTAGAGCTCACAATAATTTCCTGATTGTAGAGTGAGTCACAGTTTATTGGTCACCAACTAGGAACGTGTGCGGTAGAATGAGATTCAGAAATGCTGCAATCAGAAATTTCTGGAATGGAAAGCATTCTGATCATTAGGAACCACAGTGGAGTTTCAGCGATACTCCAAGACAGCTTAGAAATTAAAAAGCAATGTAGGCAATGTCTCAAAGAAAGAAGCAAAGATCTCGTAATTGCCCCTATCGCAAAATGGTAAAGATGAAGATCTGGATCACTACCAATATCCTTGGGCCATACCCTGCCGCTTCAAAACAATGATTGAAATCAATTCTGAATTTAATAATAAGCAAACAGAAAGACAGACAGAAAGACAAATGTAGGCAAAAACAGTATCTCTTTGGTGGAGAAAGAAGCGGCGCACTGTAAAGAAGAGAAGACTACGGTCATAATTACAAACTGTTCAAAGGCAAAACATCCCTGATGGAAAGACAAACGCATGGAAAAACATGATTGAAAAACTTGGATCAATGAAGCTGCTTCGCTGAGGAACGCAGCAACCCGACTGTTTTCATTATTCATTTGTCTGCCTGTTATTTTCAAATGATTGAATTCATCATTTATCTGTAAAATATTTTTAAAATTGTGAAAAAAAACAACAAACAAATTGCTTTTTGGTGCAACACACCGTCCAAAACAGAAAAAACTCTTCACTTACTACACACACAAAAAAAGAAAATACAAAAGAAATGCATTTCTTAGATTTGAGGGGGTTGATGCGGCAAATGTTTGACATTTTCACTTCAAAAAATATTATGATTAAGTGATTTTTGAAATAGTTGAGAACTAATTTTCTTTGATTTATTATACGACAGGTCACTGCGGCTATGTTGAGAATATTCCATTAATTCCACAACATGAAAATATAACTGAAGGAATCCAGTTTACACAGCTGAGCAAACCACACAAAGTGACGCTCTCCACTGTATGCGTTCAAATGAAACCTCATGTTGTGTATAGAGGATTTTTAAAGCCTATTTAAAGTCATTCCATAAAGTCTTGCCGGCTGATACAGATGTTGGCCGATTCTGATTTTATTCTTTAAATTTTCAAAATCTTAATTGTATTTTAAGTGCTCTTATCGTGAAGGGTTCCAGTGAAAGTCGGAAGGCTGGTCGGTACTGTGTATGTATTCTAATCTATCTAAACCAATTGTATGACATTTCGAATGGAAATACAACTTTGTTAGCCTCGTTCAGTCGATTATATGTCATACTCTGGCTTTGTTCAGGGACTTCAGGGCTCGAGACTGGCTCTGTGCTTTCAATAGCTTTAGCCGCGTTAGCTTCTTGAGACTTGCTAAGTTCCTCGGGTTGATCGAATTTGAAGTGTGTCATCTATTAATCTAAATTCAAAATTGCCACCAAACACAGAAACATGTAAATGTTGTTGTTTTTTTTCACAACAATTCCTTTACTAATAATTCATAGATGATTCTGTTTTTTGATAATCTCCCCCCACTTTCCATAACATTGCTTCCTCCCTGAGCAAGATTTTATTCAAGCAGTACAAGTTGTCAGGAAGTGGGAATAGTAGCATATGTTCTTCCAGCATGTCGGTTCATGAGGGGGAAAGGGGGATGGGAGCAAGCTGTTGGGAGGAAGAAAAAAAACCTCCCAGTGGGCAGAGCGAGAGTTTGACTGAGTTACGTTTCTGTGTGCCGAATGCTGATACTGCAAAATGAGCTCAAAAAGTGATGAGGGAGGGGGAAAAAAATTCCTACTTCAACCACTAAGAGGCTGGGCCTCATTCTGGATGTGCTCGCCTCTTCCCAACCAAATCATGAATAGTGCTCATAATCCTTCCCAGCCCACATTTACAAAGTAAGGTGGGGTTTGGAAGAGAAAACACTTGGACCTATCCTGATAAAGAGTTAACACTGAATCACTGCAGAGTGGTATTTGTATAAACTGAAGTTCAGATTAAAATGTAATATTTAGTGTCGACTTTACTAGAACGTTGCTGCTAGGAGCAGTCAGTCAAATCATTCCCATGTTTTTACAATGCCATTCATCAGCCTTTCATTGAACAGAGAGACAAACGCATAACAATTCAAACACAAAGATGTGTGCTCTATAGGCCCTTTTAAACAGAGATCTAAAGATATTGGCATAAAAAAGATCCCTTATAATCACAGATTTAATCACAGAAATAATAATGTCCCAGTGTGGGATCTTAGACTGCCTGCTGGTGTTTCTCGAACAAAGCACCTCCATTCTCCTACTAAACCGGTGAAATATGAAAATGAGGACTATATCCACACCCATATATTGTTGCAACATGTTAGAGAAGCACCTCAAGTAGTCATTTGTTCTGACGACTTATTGATTCTTAGAGAAACATTTTCCTCCTTTGCAGCGGCTTCTCTTTAATATCACACACACACTGTATTATCATACACCCCCCACCCACCCAAATGCACGACTCAGGAGGCAGGCAGAAAGTGTAAAAGTGGTCAAATCCAGAAAGGGCTAAGGCGAAAAACCAGGTTAGAAAAAGGCTAGGTCAACAATCTGAAAATGTACTATACAAACTCACAAACACAAGGAGATGCTGGTAAGGACAACATGAGGGAACATCCCAAACTGGTACTGATGGGACGGGGAAGACAGACTAAATACACTCTGAAGTCCGGAAAATGATACACAGCTGGAGAAAATTGGGACAATCACTGAAGCAGGAGACCCCAGAGGGGTGGGGGACCTAATGAGATTGAGATGTGACAATGCAAACGTTTGTAGGTAAATGGAGCGGTCCGGCAGTGAGCCCAGAGGATTAAACTTGTATTGCTGCAGGGAAGGAGGCTGGCGGCTTTGGCCACAATTTTCAGAGCGCCCGCTTCTTTGGATCATGGACCAAGAGTGTGCCACCTCTCCCGTAGCGATAACTCCGATACCTACAGCCAATCCATGGCCCCTGATATCAGCAAGAGAACTGAAAGGACCTCACCAGAATGAGTGCTAGCTCCGCACCTGTCAAAATTAAGTTTACATCATATCGCATTTTGTTTGGCACATGACAAATTAAAAAGCAGCAAGTCCTTTCCCTGAATAACCCAGGTGGTATTTGTATGTGGATTAACTCACAGCGGCTCCACTGTTTATGTCCCCCATGTAGCTATGAGAGAGAGATGAGTAGCCTTCTTAACACAGCCATTCCGCTTCTAAAAGGTCGGCCGTCCTCCAGCATGCTCTTATGCAGTAGTTAAGAGCAAACTAGAACTAGATGCTTTGATTACGGATTGTTAAACCAACAGCGTACCTGTTGAACTGGAATTTAGACCTCTCATGTTACCTCTATTTGGCACATCACTGCTGATACGAAAGATAAATAAAATGTAGAAATAAAAAATATACATAAAAAAAAATACAGCAGTTTCTCTGGAATCAAATCAAACATCCATGTAATTTTAGCGAAATAAGCAAGAAAAGAAAAACACTTTCAGTGCTTTGTGCATTCTATGGTAAACAAATACATTAGGAGTCAGCATTACCAGTTTCTGTTGTGAAGGAGGTAGGAGGTATTTACATCTTTCTTAATTAGAGGCGGTTGTCCGATGACGTCATCAACCAATTGACTAGCAAATTTGTCGACAACTAATTTCTCATTTGATTTTTGTTGTTTACCTCGATTATTTGTTGCGGCCCTAAAGTGAAGATCCACCATTACAGAAAGTCATATTTTTTGTTGATAACTTCATAAGTACAGGTTTCCATTGTTGAGGAAAGTTTGGTGGTACTACTTAAATTGTGGTGGTGGTGATTTGTCTCGGATAAACAATTGATGAAGAATTTGGTTTTGAAATAGTCTGCAAAACCCTTTCTGATTATCTGGGATTTGAGGCAATAGTGTTGGAAGAGGAATGAGCTCACCGTGGGTCCCGGAGATTTTATTATCATTAGTCAACAAACTATTGTTCCCTGCTGCAACAGAGGGAAGGAAAAACAGGATGTTGATTGAAAGTGAAATTGAGGGACGATTGAGTAACAGAGGGGGAAATAAATGTTGGCATTCAAGGAGGTTAAAGGCGTGTTCGTTACGGTCGTGTGCATAAAACTGAGAGCATATTCCTTTCTAATACCAGTATTAGTAACAGGAAGACAGACTATATCTTCCTTTCACTGACCTTCATCCAACCATATATGAAATGTAGAATGAAAGACATCCCCCTTCTTTTTGCATCCAGTGGCATCAACTGGATGCTTTTTCCCGTGTGCACAAGTAAATAACCTGACAGAGTTGTCAACGAGGACGGTCTCTTAGCGCCACAGAATTTGTGGACTAATTATGTCCGTTAGGAAGGTTTGAATGTCACCCGAGGAGACATTTGTTTCCGACAGATAATTGCATACTTCAGTCTTTGTGGGGTGTGCACCATAGAAATAGTCTTATTTGTGTGATGCGGGGTGGAGATAGCCTACAATGCAATAAGTGAATGTGGTAGCTAAGCAAAGTAGTAGCTCTGACATGGCATTATGGGAAATTACACTTACCTTGAGATTACATAAACCACTCACTCAACAAGCTGGAATCCAGAACCTTAAATTAAGAGAGCCCATTTCACCCATCAGACAGAGCAAGGTAATGAAAAAGCACAGATGACAAGTCTCAAATGTAATTTTCCATGTGGAGTTCTTTTGTGCCGTTATCTCAGAGGGAGCAATAATGATTCTTTGAATGACTTCTTTGCACCTCATAATGGTCCACAGTAGTTACGGCAACAGTGTGTAAAACTATAATTACAGTGTGATTTCAAAACTCCACATTTGCAGCGTGCTGTAAAGGCGTAGACTGGCCTTTGCATAATTATAACAGTAAAGTTAATGGCATTCCATTTTGAGCAACACCGAACCTGCAGACATTACTGACATTCCAGTCAGTCTTAACCTTAAAACAAATTAATCATGTTGTTTGTTTATGGTGTGCGTGTAAGTGTGTGTCTAAGGATTTGATAGCAGGTCTTCGAGGACCTGAGATGTAGTTAAAGAAGACATGTAATATACAATTAACTGAAGATCAACGGTAATGCTCTGAATTAAATTTGTTTAGAGAGCTTAACCCTCCACGATAGATCTCGGGTATGCAGTCACTTTTACAACTCAATCAAAATCAAGCAACCAGGTGTGGCAATGAACACAAGTCCTTTATTTATAATAGAAAAATGTAGCACACAATTAACCCCATGCAATTTCTTTAAAGAAAAGAAAATGGGGTGAACGGCAGGGAAAACATTCATTACCACAATCATGTTGGACACATTTCTAAACAGAACCTCCAAAGAATGTCCGGACAAAATTGATTTTGTGTTTGATTTTCTTTTAGGTTTTGATGAACGAATCTACAGATTTAGAACACGGATGAATGAATAAACATGCCAATTTTCAGAGGTCTACTGGAGAGAGTAGAAAGAAGGCTTACTTATGCTGCCCCTGTTATTGGCAATGGTCTTGTGTCTGTTTCATGGCTCTCTGAACCTGCATGGCTTAGATGCTGTGAATCTGTCTGATATCATCCCAGTCAAATCTGAGGCCTGGATCCCACACAACCAGCAACCATCGGGCCACTGTGGAATCAATGTTTGTTTGCCAGAGAACAGGATTGATTTACAGGTTCTGTCAAAGCAGCCTTCAGTCGCTGCTTCAGAATGAGAAACAGGTAGCAACAATATGACCTAGACAGCGTCGGACACGTAGGCAGCCCAGAATAGATACATAGCTAAAGATCTGCCACGGTTAACAACGGAGAGAAATTCAGTGTGAATCACAGATGGTGAATTCTCCTTCGGAAGGTCGAGAAAAGTAATATGAAAATATTAAAAAACACAATTTCCCATTCAAAGGTGAAATATAATGAAAGTTCAGAAAATATTTGTCAGTCAAAAAATGGAAGTACATTCCAGTCAGCATACACTCTTGTCATAGCGGAGTGTGAGTGAAACACATAAAGCTCAGGAAATTAAAGCTGTAAATAAAGGTCCGTCAGATAAAGGATCTCCTGACAGTTATGAGAGCAGAGCAGGCCGGGGGCTGGCCGCTGGCTCATTCAGGACGCGTGCGGATGGGCATGAAAAAACAAATCATAAGGATGAGCACGACGGCCACCATTTGCATTTGGCTCTGCCAATTTACACCAACTTTCATCTATTCTTCTTCTTCTTCTCTACCATTCATTTATCCCCTCAGGCTATATGCCTCTTTCTTCTTCATCTCCCCGCGTCCATCTTTTTCTCTCCTTTTTTTTTCCCTCTCTCGGCAACTCCTGCAGATAACACGGGATTCGTTTGCCATAAATGAAAGAGGCTCATAAGAGGTGCTGTGCAGCCAAGTGAGATTGATGAAATAAAATGGGTTTTCTTTTGTGCAAACAGATATTCATAATGTGCTTTTATGATATAGAGGGAGGGCTGTGGATGTATTCGATTTATATTTACACAGCAATATTTTTATGATTGCATTATTTGCCCCGTAGTTATAATCAGCTACAGGTAAGGGCATTATTGTTCATAATTATTGCTCAACTACTTCATATAAAAGCTCCTTACTTTTCAGGGACAGACAAAATTATAGTCAAATCAACCATCTTTCATTTCACTTGGCAAAAATGAAATGATGACAAAAAGAATTGACATAAGGCCATGGATTTCTCTCTCTTCTTGTTCAATAGTAATAATCCTTTGTATCCTACTATGGCGAAGACATGACCCACCCTATATCGCATCTGATTGGCTTGGTATCACCAGGGCTGTAGGGTCACAACGTTTTAGTTGAATATTGACATAAAAATAATTTGATTGATGATATCATTTTGGTCTTACTTATAAAAAAAAATACCCAACATAAAGAAGAGCTTCATATTTCAGTTCTTATCTGAAAGCTTCAGTAACGGCCAATGGACCAGTGATGGAACATTGGCTGCCCTCGTCTGTCTCAGTTCAGTGAATAGGATCGAGTGGTGGACTTTGCTCAATATTTTGGTATTCACAATCATTGAGCGCAACCAATTTTTCTGAAAACCTACAAATGATCTCCTCCCTAATGCCAGGCTCTCCTTTATGATTTGGTTCAAACCAAACTGCGCTCACAGCTCCTAAAGACATCCTTTAAGGCTTTAAAGGATTATTTAATTGTCCACTCGAGACAGAATACGAAGAGCAACCACATGACGTCATTAACAAGCGACGATCAAAGATCAAAGGTGGTAAACGATGTGCAAACAGGGGCAAAATGATACTCCTGCTTCATCCAGCTTTTTATGCAGAGAGAGGAATGCTGCCTGCGGACGCCCTCTTGTCTTGACATGTAATACATGCTGTAATTTGGTGAATTATGAAAAATAAAAGCTTGCAGGGCTGATATTATTTGTGATACAAATTATAGTCTTGATTTAGACATCATGAGCGGTTTCTTAAGAGCATGAGCTCTTAAGTCGCTTCAAGTTTTCTTGAACATTGGTCCATTGTTCTGAGAAATCCAAAAGCAGTGATCTTGATTTAAGACTGCAATTTGAACACATAATAATCAGTTAAAGGTTTCCCATAGTCTAGATTTTCTTACTGTCAACAAATCCGACCTTCAGAATGAATCCCATGGTAAATAGATCATGATACAAGATGCGCGTGTAGTCAGAGTCTCGTACGTATATATACTGAGCCAGAAAGAAAAATGCTAGGTGATACCTTCTTTCGACACCGCCGTATGAACATATGTCCTGCAAATCCCCCCGGAGAAACCATCCTGCTGCCTTTAATACACACAAGAGCAACTGATCTAATCTTTTCTGATCCAGAAATGTAAATAAGTGGCTGGGTAAAAAAAAATTGTTTATATTTTTTTAACATTAAAATACATGTCTGTGCCTTGCACGTCATGTCTTTGGTAGGAAGGACCAGTCCTGATGATTGAGGGACAGGAAGTCAGAGACTATCGCAGACACACTAGCACACCTTTGTTGGAGCCATATTTAGATGTTTTAAGCTTTTTGAAGTGGAAATCCTAAAATAGGTCATTTTCGGTTAAATTATGAAGGTTGGCTTAAGTTGGATCAATTGACGTCTAATTTATGAAATATTAATATCAAAATGTTACGAACCCAGCCACAGGCCAGGGTAGTTCTAGTGTCGTTCCCATAGCCTGGATAAATGGGGAGGGTTGTGGCAGAAAGGGCGTCCGAAGTGAAACTTATGCCAAATCAATATGCGGAATATCATTGAGGTGCACCGATTGCAGTTTTCTCGGCCGATAAATGATTCTTATAAAGTCTGACGGGTGACCGATAACGATTTTGGCCTATTCCGATTTTTTTTCTAGAAACTTTTAAAATCATAATGAGTACTTTATTTTAAGTGCTCTTATTTTGAAGGATACAGTGGAAGTAAAGCTGGCAAATTGCTTAAAAAGTCAACCCGGATGTCAGTCCCTAAATTTAGCATGATTTATTTTGACAAAATCCCTGTGAGTGCTTTAATAGCACGTTGTTTCTGTCACTCCACATCTTTACTCCGGGGACTAAATGAAAAGTTGGTTGGATTAGTCATCACACCTCTTGACCTCTTCATAATATAACTGTACTTATTTCTTTTTATTCTCTTGCTGTTAGCACAGCTCATGAAGATAATGAAGAATTAATTATAATCCAACGATACCCCTGTAGGTGTAAGCAGCTACCATTTGGGTCTAATAAACAGTTTGGACGATCCAGTTCCAGGCTACTCCTGAACTGTCTGTTCCTCCAGTGAATCCAGGGCACCTTCAGGGAAGAGAGCGCCAGGCTGATCTGTCAGCCATGATAACAAAAGAGACATCGTTGATGAAAGGTCTTCTGGAAATTTATTACAAGCAACGACGGGGGAATACAGTGCCCGAGAGAGTGAATAACCCACATTTGAATACTAGCCACAAATTACACACAGTTTCAGTGAATGAAGTGACTGTGTGTCTTTGTTCCACTGGTCTCCTTTCACTAGTGGGAAGCTGAAAACCAGTAAAGCTACTATGGTCAGCACTGAGAAAGGAAGTTGTTGGAGCCAAGATTTCCTGCTTTCATTGTGGTTCCGAAAAATGTTTATAGTGGTTTCAGAAAATGACTCATCTCATGATTCATGTAGCGCCTATTGCTTTTCGTTTCTGTGTGATCATGAGTCAGCTCATTTATTTGTCTTTTTGTTTAAATAATAGGAAGACAAAATACATGTCTCCTAACTTCAGGGCCGCCACACATGAGGAAAGAGTGGTTCTGGCATTTTGATGAAGACAGGCCTTTTTTTTCCAGCACACATGACTGTGAATGTCATATGGTAAAAATTATGAGACAGTAATAATAGAGTGGTGTGACTTCAAAGGGTCGGAAACGCTCAATCATTTGGTGATTTGTGTCAGATCGTAAAGGCAAAAACATAACCTTCCTTTACAATGAACAGAAGTCTGCTAATACTATAGAAATGTAGAAGTGGATTTAAAACAGTGGAACTTCTGTTGGTGTTCACAAGGAAGAGAAAAATCTGTGCTGAACTTGTGAAGGCGGCTGACAGGGCCAAAGTGCATTCGGTAGCTGGTTCATTTTATGGCCGCAGTTCTGAAGCAGATTTACTTAGATGACGTCAGTGGCTTTGAGCCAGCATTTCCTTTTTGGTGGCACTCTCCATTGGCCTCAGCGGGCCCTGCTCAAACTGCTGAACAGCAGTGCATACTCTAAAATTCCCTTTCTGGACCAGGGTGTACTTCAGGGCACACGTTCTCTGGAGGAGCGTCTCCTCTGTTAAAAGTGTGCTTTGACCGAGGAGGACACTAATGTTTTGATGTGACTCTACCCCTGCCAGACATCACATGTAATCACACAATTGATGGGTCTGTGGTCGGATTCAGATACAAATCACATATCCTCTCTGCCAGTAAAGTTTTTCGATAAAAATTTAAAAAAAGCAGTGGGTAATATATTTTCAATTCAACTGTCGGGCACAAAATGTGTTTATATGATGAAAGTTCACAATTCTGTACAAAAACACTTAAAGCATTGAGACATTAAACACTATTATTGGTTGACAGTAGCGACTAAAATGACATTCAGAGGAGTACACAAAGTCGATATCAGGCTCTTCTTCTTCATCTTTCTTTTTACAAAAAAACGCCAGTAATTCTGAAAAATTTTCCTGACCACTGGTCTGATTTAATCCAAGTTGAACTCTTGGAACCTGCTCAAGGAGATTTAACTTGTACTTGTACAGTATTTGTCTTATTTTACTAAAACTGTTCATGTTTCACGCACTGGGGAGACTTTTTGGACCATCACTTCCCAACCATATGTCCGATTGTGTCCAAATTGGCTCATATGAAAAGTTAAATCAGGGGAATTGCTTGTACAACGCAGGGGATTGGGGACTTTTTGGCTTCACACAACTACCTCACATTAGAGGTGGTTGCGTGCTGTTGATAGACGCATTTATTACAGTATTATTACAGTACAGCAATTATTATAGTACAGCAGCTTATTATAAATCCCCCTCTATAAATATATATTTGGAGCAAGCAGATCTGGATTATTAGCTTGATCCACAACAAACTATGCAAACTTATTAACAGCAACACCAGTAATACCGTCTGTAGCAAAAAGAAATGTGTCCATCATGATTTGAGGATGTTTTTCTAAAAATATATGGGAAAATACTGAATAATGACCTATCCGGATACTTTGAAGAAACCTGTAACAAATTCCTCAATGTTTGCAAGGAGGAATTTGTTTATCCTTTATTTATCCTTCCTACTACTTTCATGTAGTAGGAAGGACTACTCTGCAGAGATTGATGTCAATCAGTTTATCCATTTGTGTGAATCCTACTAACAGGCAATCAAACAAACATTGTCTTGTATGTTGTCTTGAGCAACAAAATAAACAAAAATGGTGGCATGAAGGCATTTATACATTTAACGTATGAAAAACAAAAAGAATTGGAACCTAAAAGACAAATCTCACCTTCCTGACAGGCATCCTTCCAATTTCACCGCAAGACTTTTGTATAAAACATATATTTCGATGTAAACCATAAGCACAAATATATAACTTCATCTCCATGGGTGGCCAACAAAACAAAAAATCGACCACAAACTCATACTGGAGAAATCTGAAATGCATTTTCTTTCAGCAGAACGCAGTCCTGAGAAAGCAAACGCCTCGCTGCTGTCTGGCACCTGTTGCACGGAGCGCGGCCGACACAAGGGCTTCGTCTGCAGCATTCAGTCACGGCTATTCACACGGACTACATCCCTTAATGAGCATAAATCAAACTGGTCAAGAACCATTAGAGGCTGCTCTACACTTTAAGCATAAGATGATAAAATGGGTTTCCAAATGTTTGTTAAATGATTTTAGCATCATCTCCCTGTCAGTTCAGGCACAGAATTGACTAAACGTCACTGCGCGAACACAGAAGGATGTTTCAGGTACGTGGTTAAGACACAGACGCCTCAAAAACGCCATCACTACAAGGACAAATTAAACCTTTACTTTGCAACAAATTAAAGCAGGACTTGATATTTGCCTCCAACAGCATAAAACTACCGGAGACATTTGACTGAAATGTGGCCAAAATAAAGCTTCCTAGTCCCATCCTTTGCTCTCAGAATCGACACCCTCCTCTCAAAAGCATATTACTGCGTCCACACTTCCAAACAGATGGACAAACCTCTCCATACTCCTGCCCTAACACTTAGCAAGGCAGCAAAAAGGAACAAATCCTGAATGAACAATGAATCAAATTTCGTTCAGCAACATTTTGGCAAACAGTTTTGACATTCAGATATTTGTCAACACTTGCTTGAATATTTTGCTCTTGACCAAAAGAATGAACATTGGTAGGCAGAATCTCACCATTAATAAGGCTTTTATACATGCCTACGGTATATGCATATTAGTAGGTATGTAAAAAATGTGCTGTGTTTAGACCTGTCGACAAACAAAGGAAGTTTGGAAACTCATAGTTTCAGAAGCAAAGTTTCATTCAGCAGACAAACCCCCTCTTATTCATGCACAAACGTTAGGCAGGATTCCAACAAGTCCACCGGTTGCATAAGCTGAAAACAAAGCATCTACTTCTACAACTACTTTGTTTTCTAAATTCCAAGCGACCCGATTTACACTCTGACTTGCCTGAGGTTACGTCAGGCCGCTTTCAAGCAGTTTCCTGAAAATAACAGCCCTTTCCAATGATAAATATTGAGTCTTTGTTGCATGTTTGTCCACTTATATTCTGCAGTCTTATGTATAATTCTTCACAGCAGCTGACTGTAAAAAAAAAAAAAAAGTGACGTAATATTGTGACAATGGCACAGTCAGTGGCCTATGCTGCCCTCGCCAGAATCAGTCGCGTACGCCTTAAAAACGAGAAGAGGTGGGAGACTGCGGGTGCTGCAGCTCGAATATTAGAAGGTAACCAAAGCAGATTTGCTAAAATCTTCATTTCAAACTTGAGCAGCTTGTTTCCATCTGAGATCTCAGCGGTGGAACTTTTTCTGCTAATCTTGAAACAATGCAAAACAGCGGCTTCATTGCAAATTATTATTCTTTAAAATGTGAAGAAGAAACACATGACAATAAATGCCAAGATGCCTATAGGATACACATAGGTAAGCCATAACATTAAAACCACCGGGCTTATATTATATGACTCCCCCTTTTTTGCAGCTCTGCTCTCAGCATGAACTTTTTCACCAATTTGTGCAACAGTAGGTCTTCTGCAGGATGGGACAACACTGGCACTCCCCCTGCACTCCCCACGCACATCAATGAGCCTCGTTTGTTGATGATCCCGTTACCGTTTCACTAGTTGTCCGTCCTTAGACCACTTTCGTAGGCACCACTGCAGACTAGGAACATCCAACACGCAGCAGTTTAGGTGATGCGCTGACTCAGTTGTCTAGCCATCACAATCCAGGCTTTATCAACGTCGCTCAGATCCCTACGCTCGCCCATTTTTCCTGGTGCACACACATCAACTTCAGGAAAAATGGTTCGTTTGCCATCAAATGTATCATAAGTGCCACTGTAGGGAGATAATCAATGCTATTCTGACTTGACACGTCAGGGGTTGTAATGTTGTTATGATGGCTGATCGGTGTGTAATAATGCAAAACAGCACGCAGTTTAATTTCTATTGATTATTTCCCTGAACATGCCTATACTATTTATTGACTGTATAGCACTTTGGATGACTCAAAGCAGAGTCGAGAGCTGAACATGAATATGAAACACATCACGTCAGGATCAGTGCTGATTGACAGCTGATCCTAAATGGGGACTTAGAAAGTTGGAATACTGTAACATTATCTGAGTAATAAGGCTGCCTGATTGAATCACAGCAGCATATCTGAGCTGGGTAGGCTGTGACCTGATGACCTGAATAGGCTGTTGTGTCAAAGTGAAGAATTCAAAGTTGCAAACATTCAGGTTGCCAAGATTTTGCACAAGCCCCTTTTTTTTTAAGCCAACTTTGCTATTAAAGGCGTGTGTCCTTTTTTTCGCCCTCATCCTTTTTCTCTGCAGTCTATTATAATAGATTGTGCAATTTCACACAAAACAGTTATGAGGATGAAACAATGAAGGAAAGCACAAATAAAAGCCGCTCAAACATTGTGATCCAACAAAGGAGCAATTTGAGTCAATCGCGTAAATCCCATCTAGCAGCACATTAACTTCAATAATGTGTCGTTTTTGGGACATAAATGAATCAGGGAGGGACACAGGAAGCTATAATCCACGTCGCCACATGAAACAGTGCGGGAGTAGAAGCTAACAGTTCTCCCTGGAGTTACATAGCAACAACATGGAGCCTGGAGAGAGAAATAAACATAAACATTTACTTACACTTAACTTCGATGGCGAGTCAAACAGCGCTGTCAAAACGTGTGGAAGCAACAAGTCTCCCAACTGTTTCCTTCGTGCTCGTCCGAAAACAGTCCGAGGAGGAGATCTCCAACAAATCCCGGCTGAGCCAACTAGGGAGATGAAAACAGCAACGTTTTCAACCGTCATCTTGTCCAAAAAATATTACTCCTGCACTATTTGGCTTTATTTTCTTAGTTCAACCCGCTTCCCGCTGGGAGTTTCCGACGATCTATAGCAGGACAAAGACGGATCCGAGGCTTTTAAAGGGGCGTATGACCGGGCTTCTTTTCAAAAAATGTGAAAAATGTCAAAGATTTTTTCGCTGCTATGTCAAAGCCAAAGGCTACACCAATGGGTGCTCAAAGTGAAGCACCCTGTTGCAACAGCGGCCAGACTCGGCCATCTAGCTACCTCAGCGAGGGAAAAAAACCCGCCGACCTAACGTTACCTCACGCGCTAGGATTAAGAGTAAACACCCCCAGAGAAGACAACATTTTTAATATTATATTCCACATACGTCAACTTACCCAAGTCTACAAGCAGTTTGGATACCTGAAACTACCGATAAAACTTACCTCGTTATTGATATATCATCTAAAAATGTCCCTTTCTTTTGGTAAGGGGATGTGACGGGGTATTTTTTAACACTATGTCAAGTTATTCTGGTGTTTCTGGGCCAGCCAGGAAGGTGTAGGTGAATCGCTTCGCGCACAGTCAGAGATGCGAAGAATGCTCGGTATGAGAAGAGGAATGAAATGAACGCAAAGAGCGAGTTTGCGCCGGGGAGGAGCGAGAGGTGGCGTCATCCCGAGCCCCGGCAGCCTGCCTGGGCAGCAGGCAGCAGCAGGGGCAGGCAAGTACAAAACATCCCGAGCAGTGGGGCCTTCAGGGACACGGACAAACTCGGAATTTACAGCTTCAAAGCCGCTGTCTTCACAGCTGACACTGTTTAACCGTTTCAATGCCATGTAGAGCTATTTATACGTATTTATTTTCATTTTTGAGTTGTTTTTTTTTACAACCCACGCGTTTCCAACTTTGTTGAACTTCCGCTTGTTTGTTTGTTACTACGGAAGGGTTTTAAGCCATTTAACAATTCAAATGCATTCGGTAACATGCCCAGTTCTACATTTAACCTGTTCTGACCACATACTTTGAAGAAACTCATTTTAAACAAGAGAAGAAAAACATTGTATTTTCATCTTATAAACCCTCAGCAAAGTTCGAATTGCAAATAAAAAAAAGGGAAATCTGTGTTCGAAAAGCCATAACCTGTCTTATTTAGGAAACAATTACATCAAATCCCAATGTAACATGTATGCAGAGTTACAGATATATAACCCTAACCTCTTAAGGTTATTTTAAGCTAAGTCTCTCCCGAAATGCATACCAAAAAACTATCAGGTGTATTTGCATAACCTTGGTATCTATGGACAGGTAATACCTAAAATAACTTATTTTCCGTGTCAGTAAAATTACACCTGTTACTGTGTATGAGTAACCAGTGATGATATATATATATATATAGAGAGAGAGATACATATATCTATACATATATTTCCATTCTTGCTATATTGCCATATTTTTTAGTTAAAAAAGACTAACATCATTATGTTACAGTAACACCAAGCGAAACAGTCAATGAATTTGTTCAAAAAATCTCTGTTAACTACTAACCAAAAATGAAAGAAATATCACAAAGTTCATGTTATTCTACACAGTTTTTGTGGGATATAACCAGGCAAACTCTCCATTGGAACTGTCAGACGGCCAATGTACCCAAAGTACAGTGTTTACCAAGTGTTTTTAATCAAAGTTTAGCAATGGTCACAGTAAAAAAAAAGAAATTCCTGTTTTGATAGGCGCCCATATATGGGCCTTTAGGGTTAATAAATGACAGAATTTCAAAAAAAAGAATTTTACAAATGTATTCAAAGTAGCCTAGCTAATTTGGTCTATTTTATGTATCCCATAATTTTCTTGTAATTATAAATAGGTTATTATGCGTTAAAGTATCCATCCAGCTGTCAGGTCACCTTAAAAATTACACTCCCTAACGTGAAAATGTCCTAGCCTATTTTTACATCTGACTTTTATTTGGGTGAACCCGAAATCCATCTACCTTACTTGGAAGCAAACAGTTTCCCTGGTGAAAAAAAGTAACTTAAATGGTCATCACATGGTAAAACCGCCAAAAAGTTTGTGTTTCCCTCCTAAAGCAAAGCGACGGAGGTGATCCAGAAGCTGCTGTTTATCAGGCCCACTGATAAAAGAAAGGCTGCAGCGGAGGCCTGCCTTCAGCCGACTTATCTCTTGGCTAAACAAGCAACAAGCTTCTTCTTACTCAGATTTAAACAGAACTATTTGGAACTAGGGCATGAATCAGAGAAATTATTAGCAGGCCAACTCACAGTACATGACACTGTATCAGGCTAACTGACTACTAATCCACAGGAGATAAACACACCAGGGAATTCTATATGGAGCTTTAGTCCAGCCAAAAAAAGGTGATTTAAGTTGATTTTGATCACTTTTTTTTTGCAACTTTATATCCCCCAACTTGATGGCACAATATTGATTTTTCAATCTCTGAAGCTGACCTTCTGGAAGCTATTCAAGGTTTCCTCTCAGGAAAAGCAGCCGACCTGGATGGCTTTGACTGTAAATTCTATAAGGGGTTCTTCTAAAAAAAAAAATCATTCTTCCTATTCAGAGGATTGTGAGTGACTCCCCAGCTCACTGTATGAAGCATATGCTGGTTTGCCGTTAAAAAAGAGAAAGGAGCAGAATGACTCTGCGAGCTATAGACGCATTGCTCTAAAGTCCTGGACAAACATATCTCCACAATTATACATCCAGCCCAGACAGGATGTATCCCTGCTGGCACTTTTGGTGATGTTCGTCTTCCTTTAAAACATTGTATTCAGCCTACGAAAAGGAGACAAATGTCGCCGTTTCATCTCTCGACACCCACAAGGTATTTGACCAGACCAAAGGCCTTAAGTTGTTTGAATCACTGAAACGATTTGGGTTTGGGCTAAAACTGTAAAGAGTGGGTAAGAATTATTTATTCCAAATCCTGTATCCTTTAGCCTAACCGATGCGGACCAACCACAGGCTTTTGATCTACATTGTGGAGAAAGACTGGGCGATCCCTTCCTTCCATTGCATTGGAACTTCTGACCGTTTCCATTCCAGGAACCAACTAGATATTCATGGTGTAAAATCTGGTAATGTAGAAAGAAAGATGAGTCTTTATTCCGATGATTTATTGATTTGCTCGAATAGTGTCAGTTCCCAAACGTCTGGCCTATATTGAATCATCTAGTAAACTATCGGGATATATAATCCACAGAGATAAAAGCAAAATTCAAGCCTCTTGTGAACAATTTGTGTTCTCTAGTCTTAAAGTCACCGCCATTTCAATCAGTCACCGGTCCCTTCACTTATCTCCGACTTGAGAATCTCTCTAGATCCCGACTCCTATTAAAGCTGAATTTCTGGGACATTATAGACAGTAGGAAATGGAAGATGCTCCCCCTCTCAACGACTGGTGGCATTCATTTTATAACAATGGTTGCCCTTCCAGGTTTCTTATACCTTTTCCAAAACCCTCAGATTTTTTTCTTTACCACTGTCTTTGATAGAACAACTGGACTCCATCATACTTTCATTTATCTGGGCAGACAAACCCCGTCACATCTCTAAAGCCCACATGCAGAAACATGTGGACGCTGACGGCTTTGGCCTTCCTGTATTTAGGCATTAGTACTAGGCACAAATGCGAAGGCTCTCCCCTTCTGGCAGTGGGGCCTCCCTGTTGACTGGCCTGCTGTCGCCCCACAATGACTATAAATCGAAGCCATGTCAGTTGCGGGAACGCCCCTCCCAGCGCCACTCTTGTCTGGAGCAAAGACTTCTGACTAACTGATCGGGAACAACTTCATTTTTCAGAATCTCTTTGGAGTCTCCCAAATGTTTCCGTACATATTCTGATAGGAAACATTCATTTGTTCATACCAGCGCCGAAGGACTGAGTGTTTTTGGACTGGAGAGAGAGGGTTCACAAACCAAAGACCAACAGATGCTATGATTTACTTCTATTGCAACCAAACTCCAGATGTCTGATTTCTCATTTTGCCTCCGTGTCTTTGGCACCGGTTGATGGGAGTCACCATAAGGAGGCTTTGGCAGAAGAACTGGGAGTGTCACTGTCAGATGAGGTTTGGGAAGAGGGCTCAACTGGTATTCAAAGCTGCTCCATTAACTCTAGATACAAGTTGATCTCATATAAAGATGCTCATTTCTTTATTTATTCTTTATTTCAAACAGATAAAAAAACAAGACATTTAAAAAAAAAAATCAAAACATCAAGCCAAAGCTTTTAAATTCTTACCCCTTATGTAACGTTTGACAGCTTCTTATACATATTTTAGCTGTTTTAAATACCTTATTCTCATATGTGCACCAGTTTTTTTTTTACAATTGTACCACCACTCAGTAAACAAAGGACCAATTCATATTAAATAAACTCACCATACTATACAGTCTCTCTGTTTGATCTAAACACAACCCATCACCCCATCATCGTCTCAACTCCATACAGTAATTACAACATCACACTCATTCATCTTCATCCCGTTATCCCCTCAGAAAAGCATTTTTTAGACTCTTTTGTGTTTTTGCACTACTTTAGCTCCTGCTCCAAACCATTCAACAAATTACCCCGTAGATTGTAATGTACATGCTTTCCGTAGTTGTTCTGACGTAGAAATGTGAAACATAGACAACACTACTCCAAAACTTGTGAGTAAGTGACTAGGTTTCAATCCAATATCCGCTGGTATTTGATGGAGTCCATGGAATCATGTCGTTTAACAACATGCCCAGGGCATTTGCAAGAAAATGATCCCGACATCATCAGCGATTCACCACCAGACTTCACAGTTGGTATGAGGGGCTTTTCTGGACCGCTTTCGTTCTTTCTTAGCCACACCCATCCTAAATGTTTGTTCCAAAAAGCTCAACTTTAGTTTCATCTGACCTATGACCTTGTTCCACTGAAAGTCCCAGTGGTGGTTTGATAAAATGTGCTTTAGTTTGTGTGTGAGGGACAGCTGAGGTTTTCTTCTTGCCATCCTCCCAACCAGCTTGTGTTGGTGTAGCTGCCGTCTGATGGAGGTTACGAAACCTTTGAGACTCCAAGATTCAACTGACCTCTGAGATTCTCTAGCTGTAGTCCTTGGAGAGTCTTTTGCCAGTGGAACAATCCTCCTCACAGTGACTGGATTCCGTTTGCAGACATGTCCTCTTCCAGGTTGATTTTTAACATCTCCAGTCTTCTTAATTATTATTCTAGCTAAAGAAACTGACATTTTGAACTAGTGACAGACTTTCTTCAATCCATTGTTAGATATTCGCAGCTCTACAACTTTTCCTCTCACATCATTGCTGTGGTTTCTGGTTTTTCTCATTTGTAAAGTATGTCAAAGAAAACTAGGCCTGTGTCACCTCATATTTATACCCCAGTAAAACCAGTCATTGTTCAACATTTTCGAGTGCCTACTCAAACAGATTAACCTAAATATTTAAAAATAAGACCGACTCAATGCTGCAGTTACCTTTTAATCACATGATTTCCCAGCGATGCCGATAATCGTGTCACACGTGCTTTAGAGAAAAATATTTGATTTATGTTAAGAACGTAACGCTTGTATTAATTTAGTTGCTTGAGTAAAATGTTTGATTTTTCTGAATAATTTTAAATTTAAGATGAAGGGGTATAGACAATAAAGACATTTTTTGCTAGTAATATATTTATACACGAGAAGCGATCTTGACTTATGAACGTTATCGTGCACCAGACATGATGGAGGACGTCTCATCAGAGAGAGCTGTGATGCACCGGAATGGTCGCCATCATTCCACAAAAGCTACATTAGTCCAACGCTACTGATCGCAACCACCGAACATGAATGTTTCTCAACCAGCTGTTAAGTGCTCCGGAGAACCCGCCACTGTCAGGATCCTCAGCCTATGTGAGAAGTAGAAAGCACTCAGTGGGTCCATACCTCTGCCAAGGCCATTATCACCCTTCCACAAGCATTCAGGCATCTGAAAGAACAACAGGCTGTGCTCATACATCTCATTTTGTACCACCATGTGGAGATCAACAATCAAGATCATTGCACCCATGGTGAAGGTACCGTAATGATGTTGCTTTACTTAGATCAGCCTCGAGGCAAATATGAAATACCACCTAAGTATTTGAAACCTACTCCCAAATCAGCTGTTTATCGCTAGACTATTCTAATGACACCGTACAAGAATGGATAAGTCGCCTCTATTTTCTGAAGAGGCCGGTCTCCCTCCACATCCACCAAACTAAGCTGAGGATGCTCTTTTATGCTGCGGTGGCCGATGCACTGTTGCATGCTGGGGCAGCAGTTTGAGAGCTGGATTCTTTGAAAGGGTTAAAGAGGATGGTGGTGTCCGAAGTGTGTGCCACGATCCTGTACGTGGGCATCACACGCTTTGTCTGCCCGAGGAGAACATTCAGTAGAAGATTGATCCCATTGAGAAGCAATGCAGAGAAAAACGCTTTCCAGCCACATTGTGTACGTATAAGTATCGCGATGCTGCAGCATTACAGCGTACATGTGCGATAACAATTCACACAGCAACGATTAGAGAGCCCTCAGTCCACTTCATGTGTACTCTGCCACTTATCTCCCGCCATGTACGCTGTAAAAGAGACGCTCGTTTGATAAACTCAAAATATGACTTCAACTGGAAACACGCGATTAAAGTTTTACAACTTAAAATATTAAGTTAGACTAAAAAGAAAACGTATTAATTAATAGAGATTGTTAGGGGAGGTCATTTCTTTTTTCAGTTCATCTACAACTTTTTTTTTACCGTGCATGAATTGATGCCAAAAGAGTAAAATATATGAAATTCCAGCTTTGGAAATTGTTTGAATGTTTTTAAATAAACTTTTTTTTTCAAAAAAAAAAAAAAGAAAAGAAGAAAATCCCCAAAATATAAGACTGTAAATAAATATTTGTTTATTATTTGTGCACCAATCTGATATTATTTTATTCTTGCGGTGTTGTGACAGCTTGTAGTGTGGGACAACTATTACACGATGTTAAAAGAGAAAAAGAGAAAAAAAAACATCCACGGTTGACACAATTAAAATAATTCAAATCATATATTAGACTCCATAATGCTTAATTTAATTGTGTGTAAGCAGTGAAAACATTTTTTTAACATTGTACTGTAGCATTGCCATTTCTAGTGAATTGTTTTGGATTTTAATTTTACTTTATTTGTATATATTAATCTCACATTAATATTTAATGTGAGATAAATGGTTTAAGAGTTATTTTCCTTACAGATATATCTATATTTTTGTCTTTGTTAAATCTTACCCTTCGCTGTTACATTAAATCTATTTGAACGACTTTGAAGCAGAATGATCTGAGGTTCATTTTGGTGGCACCTCTCCCTCTTTTCTTGTCCATTATTGCTCTGTGACCCATTTCGCCTTCTCCTAAATACAGAAATGAATCCCTAAAATCTTGGTCAAGTTGTACACGGAGGAAGGAAATCATGATTTCAGTTGTCCCTGCCTGTTTATTTTCATTTTGAGTGGCCTATTTCTTTTCAAATGATATTAGCAAAATGACAACAACAAAAAAAAAAGGCACCTGTCTAATAATGTTTTTGAAAGTGAAAAACAGATTCAATATCTGTATCTGTACTCAGATCAACCTCAAAATTTAATTAACTTTTTTTTGGCTCAATATCCACCCCAAGATAAGATTGAATCAAAACTCAGTAGAAATATTGTGATATTTTGAAGACACACAAAGACACAAAAACGCTAGAGGACAAATTTACGAACCCTTCTACGGACTACTCTGCCATTCCCTGACAAACTCTGCTTCTGATTGGCTTGTACTGACAATGACATTTAACATGAAGGGTTTTCCCATCTGTTTCAAGACTCAAGACTCAAAATCTATTTCATGGATAATTTTGGATAATGACCAATCCAAAACTGGAAAGGTCAGTGATATATTTCTGACACTAGGGGGCGCTTTATCTCCAAACGTTTTTGGACCATAATTTCTCAACCGTTGGTCCGAATTCGTCCAAATTTGGTGCTCATGAATCGAAACGAGGGCATCTACTTTTATATATATAATATTTTACTCTAAAAGTTCATATTTTGCTTCACTAAGCGGTACTTTTTTTAACGAAAAATACTGCAGACATAACTTCAAAGTTAATTTGAGGAGTTCAATCAGGGCAATTGCTTGCACAATGCAGGGTATTGGCGACTTTTCCGGGATATACCTTTGCTGACAGGGAAGGCAGCATGGGTCTAGCTGCTTTGTCCAAAACCCTGCATTGCAGGGTCTAAGGGGGGATTGATACAATAGTGGTTTTATGCATACAGCAGGCCGTTTTTGCTGTAGTTTGGACCTTTGTTCGCATGACAATGGCATCTAGGAGCCTGAAAATGCAAACATTTGAAAAGAACACCATTACCATTGTCCTGTCGACTGGTAAAAAAAAAAAGCCAGTCCAGTCCTGTGGAAACTGTGAAGACATTAAAACAACAAAAACACTTTTGGATCATCTTCTATGTATGAATGCGTGTGGTGTTATTCTTTTATGTTGATATTGGAACGTTACACACTCACTTAAAGGCTTTACATGCATTCTACAGCATGCAATCTTTTTATGGGATCTGTGTGAATCAGGGTAGTTATATCCCCAAACATTTTGAGATATTATGGAATCTTCATCGGCGCCACCACATCCGTTGTGTGTCCAACGCTGCGTGTTTCCCCGCACATCCTTCATGTTAATACAACAACTCAAAGGTTATTTAATGGATCTTTTTCAAATTTTATAACCACATAGATATTATTGCGAGGAAGAACTGAACCGATTTTGGGAAAGCTAGATTGTATATTTACCGACAAAAGGGCAAGCTTAATCACGAATAGTTTTCGGGCCATCAATTCTCAACCGTCGGTCCAATTTAGTCCAAATTTGTTGCAAATTAATCGGATTGAGGAGATCTATCTAGTATATTTATCATTTTACTCTCATAGTATTTCACTTTTTAGGGAGGAGCTTTTGCTATGGAGAACACTGATTCTCGTAAATAAAGTCCTAAATGTTGGTCCGATTTAGACCGATATAGTTTAGTTTAGTGTATGTAGTGAGTTTTCTCTAATATGTCAGATTTTATCTCTTTTGGGGCAGACTTTTTTTTTTGGGATCATCATTTCAGGAAGTTTAACTACCTTATTGAATTGCCCCGTATGCTCACCATTTTCAATTCAGACCCCAAAGCTCCACAGAGGATGCCACCTCCTCTGCCGTCTACTTATTCTTCATGCGTTTTAAAGTCCCAACAGCCGTAATGTTGACTTCAGCTCACATTCAATACAGTCTCCCCCAAGAAATTGACATTACATTATTGACACACAGTCTGGACTTAAGTACCACATTCTGCAGTTGCATATTGGATTTCCTCACATGCAAACCAATCCAGACAGTTTGTACTGCCAGTCACGCCTCCACTTGTCTCGTATTGAACACTGGAGCCCCACAGGGCGGTGTATTCAGCGCCCTCTTGCTCAAACTGTACACATATTTTGTTTTCCACCACAGATATGGAGAGAGCTCATCGAATGGATTACAAACAATGGAGATAATTCATTTATTTTCAACACTCTCAGATAACAAACTGCAGCAGAGACAGACTCAAAACAAAGGGGCTGATTGTTGATTAAAAATGAGAGAAGACATAACACCCACTCTATAACCTCACATTTCGGGAAATTTGATTGCGAAACCGTTGATTAAGTAAAACTGTGAATGATATGAAAATATTTTAATTATCCTGGAAAACAAACTCAAGAAAAATGCTTTTGTTGTTGTTTCTAGCAGCTTGTCTCTGTATGCCAGAGAATCAAACGCAATAAATGGATAATTGTCCCTTAATCCTTTATTGTACTTAGAAAGTTGAGAGGGGCATTCTCTCACTTTGAACCTAAGAAGGCTTCCATGATTTGATTTAACATTTTGTTTTTAAGTACATATTAACAGTGGTACCTCTGTGTGCACGAGGATTTCTTTTTAACCTTTTTAACCTGTGCATGAAACAAGTTTCGCATCTTAAACGCTTCGCCTCTTCTTACACTGTAAGCTGTGCATCATTTACCTCTTTTTTTTAAAAGACTGTCTGCACGTGTACTTATGGTTTGTAACAAGATTGTTACGAAGCATTTCCTAAAAATAAATGCAGTTTGATCTTGCAACAAATGAGAATTTTCGGTTCACACGATTGTGTGCATGTGACCTCCACCAGCCCGCTCTGAAAGACCCGCCTATTGTGTTTTATTTGGAGCTAATACCTATTTCTTATCAGAAGAGAGGGGAGCAAGATCCAGCTTATGTGACTTATGCAAAGGGGAGAGGAGATAAAAGAAAGGATGAAAAGACAGGCAGTAACATCAACAAGCTGTGAAGTGGTGCATGCAGACACAGAGCCTACACACTTTCTGGCCCCAATTGATACTGAAGATCGGGCCGTAGTAGATGCTGGTGTGCCAGACCACGATGGAATCACGGGGACCCCCCCAAAGTTCAGGAGAAGCCGAACAGCTCCGCCCGCCCTCCAAGCTTCAAGAACATCCTGGACGCAGAGCCCACAGCACAAACAGGGACCGGCGTTCGGCAAACAGGCCCAGGGTCTAGCAAAAATCTTATTACTGATTTCCCATCGGTCCCATCGTCCAAAGATTCTTTTTTGATTCCCCACGCACATATTGTCACGAAGATGCTATCTAGCCTCTCTATGTGGTTTATATGGAATTCATCATCCGCACTGTAGTGATTTGAAAAACATTTTTTTCCCCCCAGAAATATGATGATCTTTATTTATGTGATTGTGGGTGTGTGTGCGCATCCAGAATTTTTCCGACTAATACCCTCAGTCCAAGTCTTACTCTTAATATTCATGTTATTTCCCACTAAGCTAAAGAGCTCACTTTTGGGAAGCTGGTCTGGGAGCTTTAGGAGCACCCAGGATGCAATTAGCTTCATTACGAGGTGCGGGCTGTGGTGAACATCAGTCATCTGTTCTGATTGAGTGATTCTGTAGTTTCTCAAGTGCAGTCCTCATTCCTGACTCCCGGGTTGATAAGGTTAGTCTGCACTGTAGCATTGCTTTGATTTGAACATGCGGCTCTGAGCCTTTAAGGGAGGCCACGGAGCAATAGAATTAATCTAATTTAGTTAAATTTACCCCAGGTCTGCCCTGCCATTGCCACTGCCTGGCCTGGTTTGGTTCAAGCTGGCCTGCAACCTCCACTAATCAGATAGCCATGTAAGGCCAGGTGCTTCCCTGGCTCTCCGCTTTGGACGGCTCAGCCTGCTACACTGATTCCCTTTGTTCAGAGATAAGAGATGCAATAGCGAGGCCCACCTGCTGGTGAAATGAACAGGAACGGGGGGGCTCACATCAGTAAAACATGTAATGCATGCACCTGCTTTAAAGAAATGTGTATTCGGTGCAAGCAAATATGCTTGAATAATCCGATATCTCCCCAGCTGCTATCGTGTAATCCTTCATATTTCATCAAAGAACTTAGTCCTTTATTTTCATGGGTCTAATAAGGAAATGTAATAGATGATATTCAAACCAAAAGTAAATGACACCACATCATTTTCACTGTCTTTTAAATGTATCATTATCCCATCAGTTTGTTGGAAAACTGAAAGTTCCCCTTCTTTCAGTGAGAACAATTGTGAGATTTGTTTGAATCATTTATTTAAACTTTCATATAAGCGTATTCAATATGACATGCTGGTACTGTTATGTCAGGTAGGCCCATTCAATATGACATGATGAAACTCTTATGTCATGCACACTTACTCATTATGATATGCTGTAGCTGTTATAAAATGTCATGTAGACCGATTCTACTGACATTCTGTAATTGTTATAACATGTCATGTGGGCCTATTCAATATGACGTGCTGTAGCTGGTATTGCATGTCATGTAGGACTGTTCAACATGACATGCTGGAACTGTATAAATATCGTCTGGTCCTATTTAATGTGACATTCTTGCATTGTTATAACATGTAATGTTGGCCTATTCAATATGACATGCTGGAACTGTTATAGCCTGTCATGTAGTCTTATTCAATATGGTAAGCTGTGACTGTTATGTCATGTCATGTAGCACCATTTGATATGACATGCTGTAACTGTTGTGTCATGTAGGCCTATTCAATATGAGATGCTGGAACTGCTGCGTCATGTGGGCCTATTCAATAGGACATGTGGTAGCTGTTATATCATGTCATGTAGGACTGTTCAATATGTCGCCTGGTCCTATTTAATGTGAAATACTGTTAAAAACATGATGTGTAGGCTTATTCAATATGACATGCTGCTCCTTGCTGAGTTCCATGTTCACTTAGATAAATACTTAATAATAGAATACTGCATAAAGTGCTATGTCAGGACAAGTGAAATTTCAAGGTAGCAATATTTCTACCAAATTGGTGGATTGATGATCCAGTTAGGAGTGGAGGTAGCCACCAGGGTTAGAAACTGCCAGACATGATTGCAGATGGGGAGAAGGTGTGTTGAGGAACAGCCTATCCCACCAGGTGCCGCCACACATCACAGATGAGGGAGGGGGAGGAGAGAGGGAAGGGGAGGAGAAAAGGAGGGCGAGGAGAGAGGTAGAGAGGAAAAACATGAAAGCTCCACACATAGCGACCTTCAGGTCTGGATCCAAACCCAGAACATTCATGGTCAGGCAATTCAAAATGCGGAAACATATACAAAATATGTATAATCTTTACGTGTAGCGCTCTACTCTGCTAAAAGTGGAAGGTCAGCAGAACAATAATACAGAGAGACCACAGCAGAGATGTTTCTGTACAAGTTCAACGTGATGATTCTGTTTTATTCTGCTGCTGTCGAGAGAATCCGCAACGGACTGAAGATGAAGAAGGTTCTTCCAGGTTACGAGAATCAGATCGGAACATCTCATTCGGTCGGCTCTGGAAATATTTAGTCACAAGTCAATCACAGGAGTAAACTGGACAAAATGTTTGTCATCAAATCAGAGGGGAAGAGTAATGAATAGAAAGGTAGCTCGACAAAAAAAAGATGTCGTCCTTTGGCACCATGCCATACTGTCAGACTGACGTAGTCGCTTTCCTGCCTGTGACCATTTCTTTTATAGAAGATTTAATATATGCCCGTTGTAAAAAGCAGATGTCCGCTGCTCCGGTCACCTATATTCTCCATTTAAGAGCGTATGTAGGCTGCAGCTGACCGTTTCTGGCCGTAATGAATGGAAATGACTGCTGCACGGTGAACGGAGCTGAGCAGCACTGACTGCTTCAGCCTTTCACCTTCAATCATCACTGCAGCCTAGAAGGCTAAATATGAACCCAAGTTGTACCAAGAAAATATTCATAAACCACATGTGATTTCCATGAATATTAATAATTCATTCATCATTCTTCTGACAGATGGATATGAATTCATGTCAATAAATGAATCTATTAGAAATATAGGAATAGAAATGAAGTCTCCGGTCGTGTTCCTATTCGACCCGCTAACTCATCATAGCCCTGAAAAGTAGGGGATATTAGGGAATCGTCATTGCTGCCGCCGCATTCTCCGCCGCCACCTTCGTTTTAGCGCGATGGCTCATAAACCGTTTCATGGATCATTCTCAAATTTCACAACCCCGAGGAACTTAGCGTGAGGAAGAACAGGACGGATTTTTGGAACGATCAATTGTATATTTGGGCGGAGCTTTATGTCCAAAAAGCTCCCGGGCGGGTAATTTCTCAACCGTTGCTCCCATTTAATCCACATTTGAATCAACTCAAGGACATATATCTTGGTCATTTTATACCTTACTCTTTGTTCATATGTTTTACTCGCAATGTGCGACAACACTGGGACAGAAACAATAATAAACAATTATATAAAGACCGTCGGTGCAATAGTAGGTACACTAGACAATAGAGACGAACAAAAACACAGAAAACAATAAACAATAATACCAAGGCTATGGGGGAAATAGACAATAGGCAGTAGACAATAATAATAATTAACAACCATACTATGACAGAGGTTGTAAGCCTGTAAGCTATTGAGTGCATGTGTGTGTCACTCTGTGGTGGTTTGTATTAGTTTGACTAGAGTACAATAATAAAAAATCGATTTAGACTGAAGTATAAAGATAATAACAACATAACATATGCCAGTTATCTAATATCTTATTCTAATAGTTCATATTTTACTCACTTGTATGAGGCGCCATTTGTAAAGTAGCCAATGTTGATTTTAAAAGCAATGTTTTGCCACATTTAGCCCCAAAGAACATTTAAAAAGAAGTTCATGATTTTAAAGCAATATTTATGAAGTCAGTCATATTTACCTTCCTAGGAAATATAGGTTGGAAATCAAAAGTGTAAGTATTGAATATTAAATATAAATATACAAGTTACCCTGGCTCCTTTTCAGCTTTTGAAAAAAAAAAAATATATAAAATTAATCAATCATTCTTCTTCATTGTATGGAGCACTGTGATTGGCTGTTAAACAGGAGGCAGGAATGTCACCAGGAATTGGACAGGTCCAGCTATGTATGTATAAAACCAGTTAAATCAACTGATTTTTGAAAACATGTATATGTTGAACCTAAATGTTTAGAATGAAACTAAATATTTAGCTGCACTGCAAACTGCAAACTTAGAGTCACGTCAGCGGAAGTATCAAAATAAAAGATTGCTGGGTTAAAAGCAGGAAGCACTCGGGGGCGGGGTTTTCGTAGCAAGCCAAAAGTTTATGTCCACCATGTTTGAGAAGCTCAAGGGACCAAACGTTGCGTCTACCCGAAGAACCAAAAAACATGTGACTTTACCGAAGGGTTGAACAATAAACCAAGGGTGTTGAAAATGGCTCGGTAAAGTTACATGTTTTTCGGTTCTTCGGGTAGTTCGCTCAAAAGTGCTTTTCTTCATCAAGCTTTTATTTTGGTACTTCTGCTGACGTCAGTGTCAATTTGCCATTTAGCTTAATATTTAGTTTTATGCTAAACATTTAGGTTCAATATTTATATTTAGATATAATATTTATAATTAATATTTACATTTAGATTCAACATTTAGATTTAGATATAATATTTACATTGAATATTTACATTTAAGTTCCACATTTTGATCTAGATATAATATCAAGATTTAATATTTACATTTAAATTCAACACTTAGACCGGACATTTATATTCATATTTAATATTTAGACATTTGATTTAACACATATTTATTTATGACTAAGTTCATAAATGTTGCTGTAAATGTGATAAAAATAGAAAGACACTGCTTTTAAATGTGTGTTGGAGCTAAATTTGGCAAAAAGTTGCTGTTAAAATCAGCATGTGCTCCTCTACAAACGGCGGCCCGTACTCTAGGGAATTTCTAACAAAAAAAAAGCTGTTTTTCGGACAAAACTTCACATTTAAATCACAGAGGTTTGGGAGGCTTTTCGGAGATATGACCTTGCTGTCAGGGACGACAGCGTAGGTCTAGTTTTACTGTCTCATTTCACTGTTATATGTCAGTATATCTGCTGATTCAGCATACAATTGGTTGATAAGAAGACGTTTTTAGGTGTTTATGAGCTCAAGCATCTAACAGTGCAAGGAAAAAGAGAGGTGTGTCATTTCCCTCTCATGAGGAGATTTGCATATTCACATTAAAAAAGCTGAGACGTGATCCATTGCAATGTGGAAAAAAACAATGTAGGGAAATGGAGTGAAGCTCCAAGGTGAGCCACTTCATGCATATGATGCAGAAGAAGTAGAGAATAGGATAAGTAGCAAATAAATCAGGAGACACACTGTGACAAGCTCTCGCTGGTGTGTCGATTACACACAGCTTTGTCGGTAATCTGTCACTTCAGAGTAAATTCTATATCATTCTCCAAGAACAAATTCTGTCTCAAACGTTTCTGTTTGCGGCTGCAGCCTTTGGAGTGCTTTCTATCACCGTTCTGAACAGTTTGCATCACTGCTAGTACCCTACAAATCTAATTATCTATTTGGCAGCTCAGCTGTTTATTCCGCCAGGAGGACACAGACATCAAAGCCAGATTATTGCATAGCCAGTATTTAAAATGTGATTATAACCAGATGTGCATGCTGATTGTATCTGAAGCAGAGGATTTTGCAGTATCGCACAGATGCATGCTCATAGAACAGAGATTTGTCGTCAACAACAGTGCACCATCGAATTTCTGCTTTCTTGCAAAGAGATAATTGGACGTACAGTTCGATAATTAAATGAAAGAGAAATAATTATTGCAGCTAAAGGTATGACTATAAAATAAACGACATAATGATTTAAAAGGTTGCAAAACGCAGTGATAGTTTCGGCAAAATGGGTTATATTTCAAAAAGTACCACAAATTTGCATGTTCTGATTTAGAGGGAACATTAATAAAAGTGGAGAAGATGGATGAGGCATTAGTGCGCTCCATTAACAACCACGTATGGACTCCTGAACATCTAGACAAAGTCATTCCTGCTCAGCTTACCTTTCTGTGGCTGTTTTTGATAACGGCTATTGTCCAAAATGAAGGACAGACAGGCCTATGGTCCTTACGTATGTGGAAACGCTTTACGGATGCGAACACAGTTGTATCCTGTATAAAGGCAGATACAAGAGAGTAATTACACCTAATGGCTGGAAATGCTCCGGTTTAAGACTCTTGGTGTATGAGGTGTGATTATTGGTGATCATTTTCTGCTTCTTGGTGAGCCCGGTCCCGGGCTTTACTGATGATAGTGGTTCAGACAAAGGGCTTTTGAAATGCATTGTCGCCATCACAGCTTAAATGTCAGGGGATCAGGCTGTTAGAGATCCAAAACTCAGTTTATAGCAGCATCTCAGCCAACAGTCAGAGCAACCGCTATTATGTTGACAACTGGAAAACTAGGAAAGTATCTATCTATCTATCTATCTATCTATCTATCTATCTATCTATCTATCTATCTATCTATCTATCTATCTATCTATCTATCTATCTATCTATCTATCTATCTATCTATCTATCTATCCAAGTACTTGTGGTCAACTGTTCAGAGCAACAGGTGGTGCTGAAAAGAGGTGAAGAGGCGCGTGCATGGAGGGTGGAGTGGATGGAGAAGAGTGTGAGGATTTATATGTGACAGAAATGTTGTGGCAGGAGTGAAGGCAAAGGTTTACAAGATGGTAGTGAGAGCAGTTCTGCTGTCTGGTTTGGAGATGGTGGTTCTGACCAAAAGAGAGGAGGCAGAGCCGGAGGTGGCAGAATTAAAGATGTTAAGATTTTCTTCAGGGGTGACGAGGATTGACAGAATTATAATAATAATAATAATAATACATTTAATTTATAATGCACTTTACATTTGGAAACAAGTACATCAAAGGGAGAACCCAGGTTAGTCGTCTTGGAGTGGCCAGATGGAGATGGTTTGGACATGTGAAAAGGAGGGACAGTGGTTATATTGGTAGAAGGAGGCTGGAGATGGATCTGCCAAGAAGGAGAAAAAGGGGAAGCGATTTCTGGATGTGGTGAGAGAGGACATGCAGTTGGTTGTTGTAACAGAGGTAAATGCAGAGGACAGGCCAAGATGGATACAAATGGTCTACTGTGGCGACCCCTGATGGGGAACAGCCGAAATAATTTCCCCTCTGGGACAATAAAAGTCAAAAGTCGAAGGAAGAGATGGACAAATGTATGTAAAGGATAAGAAATATGACACATAAAACCAGATGTAACTTGTATTACAGCTGTCAGATAAACACAGTGGAATAGAAAGGGTACATCTGCGAAACCTTGAACTAATCAAATAAAATACAACTGTCTCATATTTCTATTTATTCATAAAACCATTAAGCCGTACTCCGACCAGCATTTTTTGACCAGGATTTCAAGGGAATGTTAGGCAACTGTTTAGAGAGATTAAACAAATAATGTCTTTTTTTTTGGACAAAGATAGAAAAACTACAGAGGCCTGGCGTTAGAGGAGAGTTTCTTTTTGAGATTTCTCTAGCTGTCTCTCTCTCCCACGGAGGGAGAGGCTCCTGCAGCTACAGCCCTCTTTGTTCATACTGCATAACGTTAAATACAAAACAGTAAAAAAGGATTCTTTGTAGTGCATCAGGGACAGATATTACAGGTAAGAGTCTTCATTATTCTTCCAAAGAATATTATTTACACACACGACATCAAGGTTAATTAGACTCTCTCTCCCTGACACAGTTCCTTGAACCGCAGTCTTCGTCTTCTTCATTCATTGGACTGATTTAATTGAGCCTCACTGGCATTACTTACAGAAGTGTTGAATTGAGCAGCTGAGCATTGGGCGAGAGTGAGAGAAGATTCTGATAATTAACATACATGCTAGTTTATACCCCATCACTTTGATTGAAGGAGAAATGGCTCAGGGTTCTTGTTGATTCATTCTCATAATGTTAGGAAATTGCACAGCAGTGCCCTTCTTAAATCATGAGGTAATAAGTAATAAAGAAATGTGTGCCTGATGCTTGGTCCACATCTCAGTATTAATATTCTCAATAATAAGTAATTTAGCTATTTCACTTCTTCCATCGCCTGTTGCCCTTCATGGCAAGTTAGAGAGCAATTTGGTCACACCCATGGCCACACCCACATATCTCTGACCACGCCCATATAGCTTTGCACGGACTGCGTGATCTAAAAATTGACTGATGGGGTCACATGATCCAGCCGTGTGTCACTCAACCCCTGCAGGGAAAGAGATGAGGGCTACAGCAGGCAGACAAAGGAAATGAGCAAAATCCAACGATGACGTGATGATGGTGACGCCAAAACGTTAATATATAGTTTGACAAGATTAAGATGAGAAATATTAAGTTCAAAGTGAGTTTAAAAAAGATTTCGATTTTGAGATTTTACTAAAATACTCAATCGAGTTTACAATGGAAATCACCTGCAGCCCAAACAATAAATGTTGTTTGGTCCTGTTATTAAGCAAACCAGCACAAATCTCTTTTTTTTTTAATTAAAAATGATGGACATGGAGTCCTAATTGTGGGATTTATGGCCAGTTGTTTGGAAATTTTCCAGATGAAATTGTCAGCTCTCCTCCACTCTCCTCCACAAGGCCAATAATTCCATGTATGTCGCACGTGCAATGACAATAAAGGCATTCTGGGGTCATGTGACCACACTCTAGTAATCTGAAATACACACTCATTATAAGATCTGAAACGGAGCAAAAATGACCTACTTTAATATAATCTACTTTAATTCTGTATTTTGTTGTTAATATTATTATTATTAGTAGTAGTATTAGTATTATTATTATTATTATAATACATCATATCCAATTATTTCCTGATTTCCTTTTCCACTTCCTGTCATTTTTTGTATTTTACATTCTTTTTACTAAATGGCTTACAATGGTCTAAATATCTATGTTTGTATGTTTCATCACTGTGTTTTAAATCACCTTGAACAGCATAAAAACTGTAAAAACATAAGGTCTGGGTGATTGAGCAAATAAGTACTGCCAGTTCATTTCTGTCCATTTAAAGGTGCAGTCCGTGATATTCAGTGAAGTGAAGTTCCAGATTGAAATCGATATTACAGTACCGTTTTGTAAACATTTTTTTATTCTATACGAAGTCATTCATCAACAAATTAAAAGTAATTCATCATATTCTTCTTCGCCGGTTTAAGAAGGACACAAGGACCCTCCTCTGTAGATATAACGTCTTTTTCTAAGCTAAAGTACAAATGAAGAATAGATGTTTTCAGCTGATTACAGAATCGTAAATGTTGTATTCCATTTATTCAAAGAGATACTACAAAATGATACAGCGCACCTTTAAGGTGAAAGTTTTACAGTGCCGTAAAGGAGAAAATATAAATAGAGAAATCAATTAGTGGAAGCCACTGAATGAATCTCTTTATTGATGTGGGAATTTAATTTATTTTTTAATTCAAATAGTATTTATACAAGTCCATAGAAGAAACGTTGCTTTAAACCTTTCAAACCCCTAATTTGCGTGTTATCGGAATGCTGGCAAAGCGACAAAGCATGATATTTTTTTAACTAGACTAGATTCTGTAGCAGAGCTTTCAACTTAGCTTTTTTTGCTTTTGTTCAAGGAAAAATAACACGCAGCCGACTCCAGGACGAAAGCGAAGAAAAGAACAGTTGTCATAATTCCACATCACACAAAGTCCGGTCTAGAGTTTTAAAACCAACATAGCTGGCCATGAGGAGAGTTTTGTTTTTTTACCTCCCAAAGACATGCCTCTGAGTCACTGTAAATAAAACATAAACACAGGAAAAAGTTTTAAAAAAATGCTTTGAAATTCCTGGTGCCGAAAAGTAATCAAACATTTGATGGACGCGGCAATGTCAAGGAATTACATTCAAATTAGTGATGATTGAATTTTGGGGCTCAGATAAAAGCAAAAAATCTGAAGGATTTTGCTTGTTTTTGAAGGCTGTTGTGTTTGAACTTCCCGATCTGCTTTGAAAAATGCAATTACAGATGTTTGTATTATGCTCTGAGAGTCAGTCAAGTTCAGAGGAGGCGGCGGTGTGATTTGTTCAAGCAGCTTTGGTGACATTCCTCCTGGCAATAACATGTGCGCCGTTGATTTAAGAAATGATTGCTGAATGGTTGGTGCCGTATTTTCCTATTTAAACGGATCGCGCTTTAAACACTCCACTAGAAAATGAACTGAGGAATTTCAGCCTCGCGGCGGGCGAGGAAAAAAAAACCCAACAAATTTTATTATTCAGATATTAATGTTAAAAATGTGTTTATAGTTATTATTATCATTATTATTTTGTTAACTTTTTTCAAACTGATTTCCTATATATTGGCTGAAACACTAAAGAAATTCAAATTCAATTTCAAGACAAATGACTGGAGCTGAAGAACAAGAACCGGAACAAGATGATTTTTCCCGCTCTGTTATCTCTTATTGTGATCAAAGACGTTTTTATAAAGGCATGTTGTTTGAGTTTGGGTCCAACAGACTGAAACAGGCGCTCCATGCAGACAGAGAGGAGCCTCGTGGCTCGCCAGCATCACCAGACATCATCTGATACTCATCTGCCCTTAAATGTATTTATAGTTTTACAGTTTCTGCTCCACCTCCAGGTCACCTTCTAGTCGATGCAAGTCAACTAGAATGTTGTTTGCAGCATTACGATGAGATTGTTTTGTGCTGGAGGTGGTGCTGGTGGTGGTGTCCTCGCATGGTGACAGTGGGTCTATCCTACTGTGGCATACGAGAACGTTTATCAGTGACCACCTTATCTTACAATTGTTTATTCCAACGAAAAACAAGCAAATAAATCCAAAAGCTGGAACAAAAAGTGCAAAAAAAAGAAAAACGGGAAAAGGAAGGAAAATGAATTGACTCGAAGAGTCACAGTTGTACTTATCAGATATCCGATCTTAGGGTTTCCACCAGGGTAAAAGCTGGCCCTGGTCCCTGAAAGCAGGTGCTGAGAATAAACCAAAAACCACATGGGGGGTTATCGCAGCCGACCAAAACTTTTTGTCCGCCATGTTTAGAAAGCTTTAGATTCACCTGTCCAGTTAGCCTCATCCATTCATCACTGTCACACCTGCGTGCTTGGACCATCATCATCAGCTGCATCGTCAGTCTCTAAATATGTATCTGTAATATATACAGATCCAGCCGCCTCATCATTCAGCAGAGTCATCCACCACCACCACCACCAGTGTCCAGGATATCCCATGGTGCTTTGTAAGAGACTCGTTATCCCACATTTGCTGCTATAATAAATCATTCATCTTTTCAACAGTTTGTCTTCTCTGATATAAATAGAAATATATGGGTTTATTTCTGACGACAGAAGCTCACGGCCGGCTCAGGTGTGAGTCGTATACCATAATAGTGCCATTCAGAGACAGCAGCACCATTACGTTCATTTCATCTATCTCGCTTCCTTCAGACAGCACAACGCTAACATCATTTGGCAGACATAACACGAGGAAAGACTTCAGAAACAAGTGGGGCAACAGGAATATTTTACTTTCCCTATCAACACCTCTGGATGGACAAAATCATCCAGGTGTGTGGAGCACAGTTCTCAGCCAAGCAGAATGATGACTAAGGCGGAAGGAGGGAAAAAGATGATGTCCTCATACGAGGGTCACTTCAAAAGAAACTAGTTTTTAATGCCAAATATGCATCACACTAAGTTCATGTTAAAAAGACGTGATCCAGACGCACAGGAAATTTTACATGTAATTAAAATACATGAATCTTAATTATTGCGATACAATACATGAATTATAATTATAAGTGCCGAGGGAAAGGAAGCAAAATATTGTTTTTCCTCAATAACGTCAATGATAATAATGATACTTGTGGGATTCTGAGTCATTGTATGATGTTGAAACTATGATGAGACTTTTGTTTTAGATGCAACGACATGATTCGAAGAATGAGCTGCCCGAGGGGAGGGTTGGACTCTCTTGAGTGCCGTCTGGTTTTGAATGAGATAGTCGGATATTCTTTAAGTGATTTGTTTTATCTTTTATTTGTAAATTACAGAATTGAAAATTATACAACATTTTCTTACATTTTGCCCACAGGGAACATGGAGCATGTCCGTCAGAGCATCAGTCACTCTGTTTCCCAGAGTCGTGTTGCTACAGCATAACATCTACTTATCTTATCTAGACCCCTGAAAACAGTGTTTTCTGCAATAAAGCGAAACTACTCCCCCTAGTCGGTAAAATATCAACTATTATAGCAAATTATTGCCACATTTGGACTAAATCCACCCAAAAGGTTGAGAAATTATGGCCCAGAAAACGTTTGGAGGTGAAGCTCCCCCTAGTGCCGGAACTATAAAACTGGCCTTCCCCAAAATGAAGCCAGTTCTTCCTCGTACAAAGGTCTATGTGGGTATAAAATGATTGAACTGACTGACCCGTAAACATGTAGGATCTGCGGCGCACGAGGATGCGGTGATTACAGTTCCATAATATCTCTGACTTCTTGGGGGTGTAATTAATACAAGGGTCCCAAAAGACCTTCGTTTTTGATCCCATAAGGACTCAAAAACAAAGTATTACTAAATACAAATATTCACCAAAACCGCTCCTTTAAATGCTTCATCATCCAGTTGTTTCTTGAATCCAATAAACAATGTTATATCTTATATACTGGACATGATTTTTTGTTGCACGTATTAAGTTTGATCTTGTTTTAATTGTCAAAGATGCAATTATTTCTATTAACATAAAAAAAGTGCAATGCAAACGACATCCGTCCTTGTCCACCGTTCAACCCCTGATCATTTATTGAACATTTTCTATTATTATAGCTTCTCAGGCGATTGTAAATGTGAGGGTGAAAGAATCAAACCTGGCAGCTGTTTATGCTTTATGGTGTTGAGAGGATAATTTTCTCCCAAGAGGAAAATTGCATTTCCTCTCAGGATAAACCTTTCAACAAACATTCAAAAAGAATACAGATGATTTACTGCGACGGCCCAACGAGCGTCGCCTCCCCCTGACAGATTTGTGTTTGGCTGTTTAAAAGGACGATTTGCGTGAAAGTGCTAAAATAATGTCATTATATTTTTAGGATCATCTTGTCCCGGCTTTTTCAATTTTTCTTTATCAACTTTCCCAGCTTCTGTCATTTTAAAGCAATCTCGGACCCTGATTGCTGTGTTTCTTGAATTCTAATTATTGCTGCTGTATAACACATTTTCTATGCTGCTCGTTTTGCTTGAAAGGGAAGAAAGGACATTTAATAGATGAGAGAAGGGATGGAAAAGTTACAAGAGGTCAGTAAACAGATGGCGCTCCAAACAGAGTGCAGGGACTTTATGAAGCCGGCTCTGCGGGTTTAAACTACATCCACTTTAACTTTTAAGAATATTCGGCGCCTTCAAAAGTCGACACACCTCGCCTGAACTTCATCGGAGCTTTGCATTAAAATTCTCTCTTAAAAATGTCTTGAAATATTGAGTTCTTCGTGGAATTCATGCACTTTGTGCCGACAGAGCTCTTTCTGCTTTGATGTCCTAACGGTAAGATTTTTCTCAAATGTTAATTAGGCCGAAAGAAATCTCGAAGGAAGCGAACTCCTTCAAAGTTTCTCATTCAAAGCATTCGGATAAATCGTAGAAATATTCCTGCTAATGACAAAACGCACTTACTACGTACTTACCATAAAATTAACGGTAAAATGCTGGTAGCCAGAATTTTACGGTAAAAAATATGTATAAGACATTACGGTAAATAACCATTTAGAAAGCAGATATAATGTCAACTTGTTTACAGTTACATTGTTATTATATAAAATAATAACAGTAAGCAGTTTTAACTTAAAACTGTCGAAATCGTTAGTAGAGAAAACTGTGAAGAAATGTCAAATGTCAAAAGTAAAAGACGGTAAATTTCATAACAGTATCACTGTAGAAGATAAAGTAAATTGTCTTAAATGATGAAACGGTAAATAACTTTTATTATTTCTGGTCAAAATATGTGTAAAAAACATAGAGTTTTGCTGCGAAAATACAAACATTTGGTCCGATTAAATAAAAAATACCACAATCTCACAAAGAAGTAATTACTCTTAAAGTATTAATTTGTATAAATAAGATTTTTGCTGTTATGAAAACGTAAATTACCAACTTTATCCGTTAAGCAACCGCATCAGATCATTTTGAAAGGAAGAAGATGAAATGATGATTGAAATTAATGTAATTTACTGTTATTTAAGGTAATTAAGGACCTTTAGGACATTATTTAGGACATTACTGTAAATAACCATAAAAACAAATTTAATGTTACCATAAGGGGATTTACATTATATTTGTTCTCATGGTTATTTACAGTAATATCTTGTACATGGTGACACAGATTTTTTCCCCCAGTGTATTATTTGACTGGGCATACATATTTTACCCTCTTGTTTTATAATAGTGTTTTTAAATTCAACGTGGGTCATTATTTAAACACGTTTGTATTTTTAAACACATTATTACGGCCTACATTCCTTATAGTTCAGGAGGCTACAGTAGTTATGACAACCGCCTTTTATATAAAGGCTCACTCCAGATACCTGATAATGTTTCTACGTCTCATCCGTCTCTTCATTTTTTCTCGACCCGATTTAAAATCGTTCTTAATTTGTGGTTTTATTTGCGATATGCCTCGAAGCACTTTGGCCAACTGAGAAATTGGGTGAGAAACGGGAGACGCCCTGGACTAGCAGAAGAAAATCAAACTGAATGAGGATGGATGACCTATTCTTTCTTTGTGGAGCATTAAGGACAACTTGTTAGCATGAAAATTGTATTGCTGTTTAAACTAGACCTACTCTGGCGTCCCCAGACAGCAAGGGGTAAATCTTCGAAAAAGACCCCAATCCAATGCGTTGAACGAGCAATCCCTGATTGAACAACCCAAAATAAATATGAATGTGTTTTTCATTAAAAAAAGCTCCCCCTGGTGGGTGAAATTGGAACCCTTGAGGAAAGAATATGACATATAATAAATAGACCTCCTCCAGCTGATTCATCTGCTCCAAATCGGACTAAATTGGAGGGTTTAGAATAATTTTGGTGATAAAGTTGCCCCTAGTGTCGGAATTATGTATCTGACCTTTCCAAGAATTGATGGAGTACGTCCTCGCTCTACGTTCTATGTGGGTGTAAAATATAAAAATGGTCCACGAAATAGTTTGGAGTCATTGCTTAAACACGAGGGATTAATATCCATAATATCGGGGATATAATAAAGAGTTTGAGTTTTGAGCAGAACACACAGGGACAAACAAACAATCACACACATTTATTAGAGTCCCTTTTTCACCTATTTTTAATAGATTTTTTTAGGCTGTGAGAAAAAGGCCGGAGCACCGGGAGAAAACCAACATCGACATGGAGAGGAAACTTCACTCCGGTCTGGAATTGAACCCTGAACCGTTTTCTGTGAGTTAACTGTGTTAGCAACTTCCAAAATCCACATTTAGAGTTATTATTTTAATATAAAAAAACAATTATTTTGAGTTTCACTGTAAAGAATGTCCATTAAAAACCATTAAGATGGACCACCTTTCAAAGTTGGCATAAAACACTCTCATTTAATAGAATTTTTTTTTTTAAAGTCTGATCTTTGTGTGACTTGTGAGGTTTTTTTACCAATGATTGATTACTAAGTTATATATTAGTTCTATATTAACTATATAACGTATAATTATATGTTCATATAATGCGTTTTATCAATGTGATATTTGCCTTTTAGAACAAATCAATGAAGAAAAAAGGAGAAATAACATCCTGATTATTCTTGACGTGCGACACAACAACTATTCGTCAGAGCACAAAGTGATTTTGGTTCCTCTGTAAACACAATTCAGAAAGTTAACTGGCTTTGTGGAGTCAAGGACCTTTTAATTCACATCTCAAGTTCATTTGTCCAACATTTACTCTGTGTATCTTCTGCTGAGCGTTTCTTTTTTCCACAGACAATGGAGGCATAGTCCTCTGAGCTCTGAGTGTATTCCAGTAACAGTTTGTGACACATTAAAGAAATGTTTTCCTTTTAAGACTTAATAGTTTAACGCTTAAGAGGACAAATGCGGCATCTTTTTTTATTGACCAGATTTGAGGTCGTTTGGGAAAGGTATAACGTGGACGTAGGCAAGAGGGCAGAATCTCCTCACTCAGAGAGATTGGACCTCTGACGGTACCGAGGGATAAATGGTGCTTTCATGGACCGTGGGACAGGAATGTACTCTTTATTTTAATTCGTAGGTTTAAGCTATTGGCGTTAGTAAGGGAGAGGATTAAATGAAGGGCCACATATGTATGTGAAAATTATGATCGGAATTCTGACTCTATTGTCGAATTTCTGACTTCAAACTCTCAGAATTCTGACTTTAATATCAGAATTCTGACTTTAATATCAGAATTCTGAACTTAAACGCAGAATTTCGAGAAAAAAAAAAGATCATGTAGCACTGGTCTGAGAACAAAGTCAGGATTCTGAGTTTCCGTAGACTATCTTGAACAGCCATGCAGAGTGGCTAGTGTTTTTTTTTTATAACTATTACTGTTTTAGAGAATCAACATGCAGCGATGTGTTGGTGAAACTCTTCTAGAAAGACTTTTTTTCTCTGGTATTCTACAGTACACTACATAAATAATCTAATTCACCCACCTTAAAACAAACACTTCAATAAAACAAATGTTTATTTTAGCCCTACATGATCCCAGAAATCCCTGAAATGAACATAAAATTGTTTTATTTCGATAAAATCACATTCAAATACAGTAACATTTAGATAGAATTGTTTCGATCAATGAAGTTGACTGTGTCAAATATGAAATATTTGTCAGTCAATCTCAGTTTGAAACAGTATGTAAAAAATAAAACAGTAATGAAGAAATCAAATTTGTAATCACTCAGAAATACAAAAAAAAAAAAAAAAAAGTCACCATTAATTTGAAACAATCATATACAGCATCATCATTCCCCGGTTGGTGAAGTGAAACATTGATGTGTTGGAGTTTCTGTATTAAGTAGAAGAGCCGACAAAGATTGGAAAAAAAGGATGAAGGAATCTGTCCATCGCTGTTAATGTCCAGATTAACTGAAGTATATAGACCTAAAACGCTTATTCAGATCATTTCTACGTTTATACCTGATATAATTATGGATCATTTAAGAGTAAAATACAGTGCATTGAGGAAATATTCAGAACCCTTCATTTTTTTTGTTGACATTTTGACATACGTTTTACCCTCATCACTTCACACTGTTTTTTTATAATTAAAAAAAACAGGAAACATATTTTTGCTAAATATTTTTCTCTTGATAACCTTGGGGATGTTTCCGCACCTTTACTGGAGTCCACCTGTGGCGTATTCGATTGACTGGACACGATTTGGAGAAGCAACCTGTCTTTTTAAGGTCGCACAGGTGATAATGCGCATCAAATTGTGTTATTACTGTGTTATTATGGGTTATGGAGGGAAGTTGATTAGGCAAAAAAAAAAAAACTGCTCAACTGTTTGGTTAAACACATTTTGAGTCACTGTTACTGATTTAAAAATGTTTGGCACATGTTCATAGTACGACCCATGTGTGCATATTTAAGCATGTGAGGACTTACTGAACAGAATTTTGTAATTTGACACAATCAAAAAAGTAAAATACGGGTCAAACTTTTTTCTTAAAACATGCTTTATGAAAAGGTTGAGCTAATCTCATTAAAATGGACTACTTTCAATGAAATACACAATTAGACTCATTAAATAGTTTTATTAATCACAAATTTTTTTTACTGTTTAAAAACACGAGTCGTTTAATATGCAGCAAAGTTGGGCTTAAGCGGACCAGCGGTTTTGAAGTCAGTTTTTACCGTTTGAGAACATCTTTGAACAAAGGATTCGTCATTTCATGCTAAATTTGGAGTTTTTTTTTCATTCATTCATTATTCCTGGGTGTTGACATTATTAAATATCTTATTAATCACATGATAAAATTTGAAAAAAGTCAAGGAGTCTCAAAAGGTTCTGAAAACACTGTATGGTGAAATCACGGAAAAGTTGAGATCCAAGAGAAGCCGATGCCGGAATTATTAGACCTGTTTCAATTTATCTTATTTTAATTATGTTAGATTAATATTGTATCATCAACCTTTTAAGACATTTTATTAATGTAGATATTCACAGAGAGAGTTAGAATGTTAAATATGTAAGAAATGAGCCTCGGTCCTGAATATTTACTTTTAGTGGGGGAAAAAAGAGTTTCACAATTCATTCATTCATTTGAATTTCTCATTCTAATTTCACTAGCCTGAAAACGCTTATCGGTTTTAATTTGTTTTATTTTTACGATTTGAATGAATAAACCCCGAAAAGAAGATTTGATGAAAAGGAGTTGAGTTGTCCTGTTGTTCTCCAAGTCTTTTCAAGGTCATGACAAACATTGAGCATAAAAAACCCTAATAACCGGTAACCCAAATAAAAGAAAAAGGTATAAGTTAGTATAATTATATTTGTCATCACGCAGACAGCGGTGAGGGTGTGAGAGGCGACGGTGATGGGGGTCTCCGAGGGAATATTTCAGTGAGGGTCAAACCTTTTTCAAGAGTAATTGAACATTCGTATTTACTCTCAGATGAATTCTAGATGTTTCCATAGAATAAAAGTGAGTCAAGGATTTATAAAATCAGAATCATGTAAGACTGATGGTTTTTCTGAGTGAATGGAGGTCCAGCTCTCTGAGCTCTAAGTGCATTCCTTAACAGTTTCTAGCACATAGTTGTTGTTTTTTTCATTTTATATTAATGGAGGAGGAGGAGGAGGAGAGACAGAGAAATGCCATTAGTGTGTTTCATCCACGATGTCTCAGTCCTGTTGTGCAGCACAACGATGAAGTTAGAGGGATCAGTCCATGAGCGGAGAGAGAAAAGTGTCCCAGTGCTGGAACTTTGGATGGAAACATTCAAGGATTCTTAACCTTTATTGTCAGATCATCACGGACGTGCAACCGTAGAGAAATAGTGTCATAGATAATATTCTCTTTTCCACAGTTACCTTTGCATCCAGACTCTGATCAGTACAGGCAGTATGCCTGGAGACTCTGGAAGGTGTCAAGGGTCATGCTCAAAGGCTCCTGGATGTGATGGTGGGGGGGAAACTCCTCTAGAGTTTCCATCCAGATCTATCCCTCTCTAGTTCTTAGAAATCAATGCAGCAGGACGAATGATAAAATCTTTTCCCTTTTCCCTCCAAAAACATGGCGGCTTCATAAACACTTCCTTCTTAGGATTGGGCATTTATGCAAATGACTGCTCAACCCTTCAGCCTCAGTCAGAGATGACGGAACCGCCGACAGCGGATCACGTAAGATCTCTTCATTCCAGCACCGAAACCCACTTATTTATTTTGATTTGATTTATATTGTTGTGTCACCTTCTGCCCCAGCTGACTCTGACTGGTTGCAATATTGAAGCACGCCCCTCCTGGTAAGCTGGACTCAGACTTAAGGGGTGTAACATCAGGGGGAGTTCCCTCCTTCGGATGAGACGTACGATTAAAAAAGTAAACCAGGAGATGATTGAAGTCGACAGCTGACTGTTTAAAACAGTAGCTGACAAGAGTCACACTAGAGTGCGTTAAGTAGAGTTCGCCTCTGGAGCTTTTCACGTTTATCCTCTCGGCCCAAATATCCATTTTACTGGGCATGTTAAGAACTTCTCTTCCATGCTGTGTGTAAAGATCTTCAAGTGCTCAGAAAACAAATCCATGACGTCCGTCTGCTGAGAAGAAAACAAAAGAATGTGTTCCAGTCAAACATTTCAAACAGCGACTGGACGAGCCAACGAAGACCGGTGGGTTAACCTTTGAACCCGACTCCCTCGGTTTCTCCGACTCCCTAATCCACTCACAGCAGAGACTGAAGAAAAATCAGACGGAACTACAATTTCAATGTTGGACATTTTCATTCTATTTGTATTTCACTATTCTTGTTTTTATTCCACATTACATTTTTAATGATGTATCATATTTGTTTGTATTATGAATAAAAACAGGAGATGCAGGAAGATTTTCAACCGTAGGGCTGAACAATATTTAAATGGAATATTAATAAAGCACTTAATGAAGCGAAAAACCACAAACGCATGCAATTAAGAGTGACAATCAATTAAAGAATTAATAAAAATATCAAGTCAACTAAAACAAGACCCTTGTTATAATGTCTTCTGTTAACCCAGACGCTCCGGTCTCTTCTGGCGGGTCTCTCCAGAACTTTGGAGCTGTGATAGAAAAGGTTCTGTCCCTTTTGGTTTTCAAGCAGAGCTCAGAAATAGACAGAAGGCGTCTGCCGGAGGACCACCAGCTGCACCCTGAGGTCCGTAGGGAGGTTGAAAGATCAGAAATGTACCCAGGAGACTTGGAGGAGTAGAGGAGTAACGTCTCAGAATTTTGTATTTAAAATCCTGGTAGTCTTTTCAAAACTTCTTCTTCTGCAATTTATATTTCATTAGGACGGAGACAAAAGTACCCACTCAGTGTACTCACGTCGATGTGCAGGTACTCGACAAAAACAGTCAAAATATTAATTCAACTTCTTTTGAGCAAAAAAAGAAGACCCTCTGACAGGTACTTTCAAAATAAAAGGAGTAAGGAGTAGAAAGTACAGGAACGTGTTTTAATATGCAGGAAGTCAAAGTCAAAGGTTGCCGGAAAAATAACTCTGTATTGAAGGAGAGATAATGGAAAACTCTTCTTAGGTCTTTGGTTCTTGACATGTAATCTACTGTTACTAAGGATAAACTCTATGCCGACACAATGTGATGAAATATAAAGAGGCTTAAAATATAAACCGGCTGCTCCTATAGAGAACTAGGCCCAAGCAAGGGTCTATCTCTGAAAAGCCCCCAATCCCCCTTATTTTACAAGCATTACCCTGATTGAACTCCTCAAATTAAATGTGAAGTTATGCATAGTGTGTTTCATTAAAAAAATAATTTAAAAAAAACTCCTCAGTGAGTAAAATATGAACTATTATATAAAATATGTTGGGCTCCTCAAATTGATTCATATGCATCAAAGTTGGACTAAATCGGTTTGGAAGTTATGGCTGAATAACAGTATTGTTTTGTTCAAAAAAAAAAAAGAAGCTTCGCCTAGTGAGTAAAATATAGACAATTAGAGTAAAACAGGATGTGTAACATGTAGAGTTCCTCGAATCGATTCATATGCACCAAATTCGGAACAAATGGGACCAACTATTGAGAAACTAGGACTGAAAGCTTTCCGTGATAAAGCTCCAACTAGTGTCAGAAACAGAAAATAGACCTTTCCCAAAATCGATCCAGCTCTTCCTCTTACTAAGGTCTCCGGGGGTATAAAATTTGAAAACGATGGATGACATAATTTGAGTTATCGGGTTAACATGAAGGATCTGCGGCGCCGGCGGCGGCGATGACGATTCCATAACATCCCCGACTTTTTGGGTCTACAATAAATCCGTTCTCATTAGTTAGAGTGAACCACAAGTCTTTCCTTTCGTAACAAGAAGCCAATCCTTTGTAACGTGACATGTTTGAGTCCTTCCTTCAGTGCAACTACTGCAGACGTGCAACAAGACAGTGTCAATAATTAAAGGATTTATTGTGCAGCCCTGGAACCAGGATTAGTTAATTCCCCCAACAGCCGTCAGACAAACAGTGAATCCGTTGATTAGGCTTGAGTTTAATAACTCTAGTGTCTCCTAAAAAAAAACAAAAAAAAAAAACCCAACATCTTTAATTAGTCTGTAAATGTCAGTTGTCTTTGTCAGTATCACATCACACGGCATCACGTGACCATGCAGGTGATCACCTTCAAAATGTCATTTCTCCTAACCATCCAGCTGGATAGAACTCTTCACAAAAACTTTCAGCTAAATAAGAGGGAAACAGAGAAATCTGAACCACAGGGGACATGTAGACACAAAATAACGACAGATGGAAAACACACAATTAAAGGTTTATGAAACAAAAGGTCTGAAAACCAGATTTGCATATTTGGCACAATGGTACAAGTTACAGTTTGAATGAGTTTCATCATGTTATACACTGAAAGTCATTATACTACTTAAAATGTTTAAAAAAAAGAAAGAAAAAAAAAAGGAGTATATTCTTGGTATTGGTATAAAAGTCTATTTTTGGCATTAGGAAACACTGAATGTGATTTTACTGCTTTATTATTCAGCAGGTGCAATAACTGAGCATGGAATATTAGGTAGCTGATTAAAAAACAAACAAAGTCGTATTGCATATCCAGCATGCCATGCTGCAAACGTCGGAAAAAAAGCATTTGAAGTGTTTTGCAAATACTTGAAGAACGGAAAAATACTCTGAAACTCTAAAGTGCTTCGTAAGCATCGTTAGTTGATGTATCTGAATAGGAAGCGAGTTTGTGGCTTCCAGTCAAAAGAGGTTTGCAGTTGATCTTCCGACAACACGCTTTTAAATAAAAACACATTCAAACAAATCACAGCATGCCCACCAGCTCCTACTGTCTACAGCAAATCGGAAAATGTCTCCTAAATCACTCATTTCAAACAATAGCGTCTATAATGTGACACCGGGAGAGGTTTAAAAACTGTCCAATTTTTTTTCTCCCCTCCTGTCTTTTTCTAAACATGAACAGTAGATGGCAGCAAAGTCAAACTAAATACTAAAAGGATGATGAAGAATCTTTGGTTTTGTCCATGAAAAAAAAAAAAAAAGAAAAGAAAAAGATATATATGTAACCTGCTAAGTGTCTCGGCGTTAATATTTGTGACAACAGGCTGTTATTTGATGGGAGCAGTTCTTAAACATAAAGTGCAACAAGTTAGTCAACGATAACCTGAGTTAACTTATTCTTTTTTACTGCACGATCCTTTTTTTCCTGGAGAGTTTTTGAATATGACAGAGGAATTCTACAGCAATGATGACATCACAGCAGTCTCAAGCCTTAACTGTCTGATTATGGCCTTTCCCCTGCGCCAGCAACACACAGTGTCTGGTCTTTGGCCGATGCACTAGAATGTCGCACACTGAGCGCAAGTCTACCTACAGCATCGCCACAACAGGCCCGTAAACATTAAAAAGGTGCTTGTGCACTGCTACAGATGACACCACCAGAACGCTCCAGCCCGGGTTTTATGGCAAACGCAGTCAAATATGTAGCAGCTGGGGTCTGCCGGGCATCTAAATGAGCCTCAGGCCCGTAAACTCCTGCAGCCACAGCATGAGGGGCCGGATGGAGCTGGGTCCATCGAGCACGGTCTCCGAGTGAATCTGCAGCAGGATCTCTTGCAACATCAGCAGCAGCGGCACGCTCATGCTCAACAACTCATACATGGATGCGTAGTCCTGGGCGTTGTCCCTCAGGTGGCGGGCGAGGGCTTGTGCTGTGTTACTCATGCGTTGACACAGGTGCCGGGGGGTGTTACGCACAGCACGCATCACACTCAGGGGCCAGCTCAGGTGTTTCCCCACGAATGAGCTGAAGGTACCTGCTGAGGGTTGACCCTGCAGGTCTGCAGTGATGCCAGACTCTGAGCTGTGTGCGCCCGCAGCTAATCGCTCCTGGACTCCGGCTCCATGACGGTTCTAAGACGGAGGAGGACATGGACAGAAATGTTTTCCTTTAATGTCCTGCTCCACGGGACACATTTGAGCACATTGGAGTCGTGATTTTTTATTGAGAAATGTGTGTCAACCGACTGAACCCGTTTCTAATACGATCCAGAGGCTGCATGAATATGCTAAAGAGTAAGGGGCCAAAGATGGAGCCATCTGTGGCCCCCATGGCTCCACGGTGAGGTACCATGGAGCCATGGGGGCCACAGAGGAGGAGAGAATTAAGGAAGTCCTATTCGATAAACATGATTTACCAAAAGGCACAGCTGATCTAATTCAAATAAACTATTTCCTCATGAAATACTAAATTCATGATGAAATTATTTCATGTCAGATTCTTAATTCATTTAAAATTAATTAATTTTTTAAAAACTAGATTGACCAAACAATTTTTAATTTTATGGTAAATTTAGACTAAGATATTAAAGGAATACATTTAATATGTAACAATAAATAATTCTTTATAAATTATTATCATTCTCGCCCGATGTCAGCTGGGATAGGCTCCAGCCCCCCGTCACCCTGAACAGGATAAACGGTTGATAATGACTGAATGAATGAATAATTATTATCATAAATCAAATCCATCAATGGCCCAAAATAATGCAAAGAAAACAATTTTTCCACCATCTTTTTTTCTTTCTTGGACTTTGAGGTGTAAATAAATGGTTAGACGCTCGGCACTCACCGAACGTAGGGACAGATTCCTCCGTAGGTTCGCTGCCTTGTTGCGTTGATCAAAATGAAGTTTGCAGTACAGTTTACCTTTGAGGTGAGAGAAGAGGTCAGTGAGGAGGAAGCCCACGCGGCGCTTACTCAGTTAAAGACGTGGCCTTCCGTTGATACAAACCATGCTCAGAGTCGAAGGCGTGCGATCCCTGCCGCAGCGAGGAGCTGCAGGTGGAGCAGCGGAAACACTCCCTGTGGAAGTAGAGCCCCTCGGCACAAACCCTCTCCACCATGTAAACCCGCCGCTCACAGGAGTGACACTTGTCGCCCGATGGAAGGAATGTCCTCCGCACCGAACCGCCCTGTTCAGAAACAGAAGAGGCAGAGTGAGGACGGGGAGAAAACTGGAACTAAGACCGACTTAAAGCGAGACGGTCGGATACCTGCGTGATAAATATTAATGATAACTGGAACCGATATCACCCTAAAATATATTAGGTTCTTTTTTTAAAGACTCATAATGACCATTCCTTGGACAATCATTAAAAGTCTCCATTAGAAGAAGAACGCTTCAATGTGAATATTCAATATTCTTAATCTTAATCTAGAGTTCCTCCAGTTCGGTCTGAAGAGAACTTGATGACAAATGATGACATTTTGTCTTTTATGGGAAATATTCCATTTTAATTTGATTAGCTCACTGTTACCATTTTCATCATAACGTTAAATCTCTTAACCAGTTTGGAAAAGCATGTTTTTAGATTTATTAAATGCGTTTATTACGCCCTCGCATCCTTTTAGGGTGTGAGAGAGTGAGAAACGTCTATAATATCTCAATTGTGTCCCATTTGGTTTGCTGGAGTCACAGTTGTGCGGAACAATAAAACACAGGCATGGCGGCGTGGAAGGGGAGTTTCTCCTTCCTGTGTGACGAGCGGCTGCTCCAACATCTGGCTGTGGAGCCGAACCAGGCTGTTTGGGATGGGTGGAGCAGCAAAACCCACAAGAGTGCCACCACAAGAACACACACTTCTGCTCTGTGAGGACTGAAGGTCATTAAAAGCACAAGGAGCAGAAAGAGCAAAGCTCTCATGCAAAGCAGCGACCCTTTTTGCATCAAAACGTATACGACGATCCAGAAGATAGACGACATTTTAAATATGTAAATATCGGGTGAGGAAGTCTGGGTTGTTTGTGAAAACTTCCTCTTTGCAATTTGATTTCTGTGTGCAGCTGATATGCTGAGCCTCCACTACAGGAACAAAGACTGTGTGTTTTGGTGTTTCATTTTTGTTGCTTGAAAAACGAGTGGAAAATTCATTTTATCGTTTCGAGACACATGAATCAAAATGGAAAAACAAGTTTTTGTTTTTTTTTCCTTTTCAAGATCAAATAGGGATGAGAGAAATTTGAACATTTGGTTTGATTTTCTTTTTCTACTCCAGAGAGATCGCGACACTACGTTAGCAGATTGGAAATCGGGATAATCTTGATTTAACCCGCTAATACGCACACCGATCAGCCAAAACATTAAAACCGGTCGCTGGCTCATTTAAATACACAGTGAATCCAAAAAAAACTGTTTTCCAGTCCAAACAGTAAAAGATAGCCTTCTCAATGCTGGACCAGTCAGAACATTCCATTTTACGGCGGTCCATGAGGAATGTAGAGCTGCAGTCTGGAGTCCACTGACGCAATTCATATTAAAAGTAAAGGCCTTAGATGGTGATGCAGAAAAGACCAGAAAAGAGAGTTTAGAATTAGAAGACGATTAAACTTCTCATCATGACTAAGTTTAGATGTGAGCTGTGTGCTGTACTTAGTAGCTGCTTAGGACCCCTGTGGCCACTAGGGGGCCCCCAAGAGCAGTTAAAATGTCAGGTTGGGTCTGAGTTTTATTTTAAAAACATGTTGTTGATGGTTGTTTGTTTTTTTTACACACTTCGTCTGCAGATGTGCCAAAAGTCACAGATTCCAAGGAGAGAAGGGAATTTTGAGGTAAATTAAGAAAAAAGTGGATGTCTAAATATCTAAATGATTTGTCATTTTGACTTTTTCTGAAGCTCTTCCACATTTTCACATACTCTTCAAAAAGAATCACGCAGCTTCATATTATATTTATATTCCTAAAACCATTTTTGTCATCTTATCAAACATTCATTTTTGTGTATTTTTAGACAAACATTCTGGGTAAAAAAAAAAAATCCTTCTTAGTAAAATTCTCTCTTAAGATGGAGAAATAAGAAGTAAATCATAATGTCTCTCCTTAGACATTCCTTGAAATTTGCAATTCCGAAAGTCCCAACAGAATTGGATGTCAATTTCGGTTCTCAGCTCCTAATTCATGACATAAATTACAAACTAATCTTTTTTAACTCTTTGTTTCCAGGTATCCGTTTGTGCGTTAGTTGTCTTTATGGTTAAAACTGTGTATATGGCTGCTACTCTTGTTAAGATCTTACTCGTAAAAGCCATCAGTGAACTCAACGGAACTTGTTCAATCAAGGTTCCAAACATAGATATTTTATTAAGCGGTATTAAGTAGTATTGTTTCAGCTGTATATGTTCTCTAAAGAAGAAGCTACTGGTTGTAAAGTTATTTGACTTCATTTTCAGTTGATGGTTGTTCTGCACTTTTGCACATCGCAATTTTCGGAGGCAAAGTAATCAAAAAGGTAATTAAAATGATTGAAACTATGATTAAAACTTGCCTTCAGATCCAGTCCTGAAGGTAAGGGTGTGTCAAGAGCACACATGCATCAAAAATATTTCATTTATTCTCAGTTTAGACAAAGATCCTGAGGGTCAAGAGAGTATGATACATACTCCAGCCGCTGGTTCTGGTGAAAACCCCTCACTGTGTCACAAGACAAGAATGTTAAGAGGATTCTATAAACCCTGGTTTACTCTGTAACATTTTTGGACATCAAATGTTAACAGCTTCATGATTCCTTAAAAGTTTGGGTTGTTTAGTAAACCGATATTAGAGACATAATCGTGTTAAGGTTGAGGAAACAAATCAGGGAAACTGCACACACGAGAGAGAGAGAGAGAGAGAGACAGAGAGAGAGAAGGAGAGAGACAGAGACAGAGAGAGAGAGAGACAAAGAGAGAGACAGAGACAGAGAGAGAGACAGAGAGAGAGAGAGAGAGGAGAGAGAGAGGCAGAGAGAGAGGCAGAGAGAGAGACAGAAAGAGAGACAGAAAGAAATGGGGAGAGAGAGAAAAGGAGAGAGACAGAGAGAGAGAAGCAGAGAGACAGAGACAGAGAGAGAGAGAGACAGAGAGAGAGACAGAGAGAGAGGAGAGAGAGAGGCAGAGAGAGAGACAGAAAGAGAGACAGAAAGAGAGAGAGAGAGACAGACAGACAGACAGAAAGGGAGAGAGAGAGACAGAAAGGGAGAGAGAGAGACAGAAAGGGAGAGAGGGAGACAGAAAGAGAGAGGAGACATAGACAGAGAGAGGAGACATAGACAGAGAGAGGAGACATAGACAGAGAGAGAGAGAGACAGAGACAGAGAGAGAGAGAGAAAACAGGAAAGGGAATGAACTCCCTCATGAATGTTGGCCAACCTACACACCCATCGACCAGCGCCAGCTAAAAAAGCCACATTGCTTCCTTTCCTGGAATTAGACACTGCCACTGGATTTTACACTTTGCCCAGGAATCATCCAACATCAACGCAATTCCTCGGGATATTGGAATAAAACTTTGAACCTGTATCCCAAACACACTTCACACAGTCAATACTATACACCCCCGAACCAAAACATTAGAACCACTGACAGATGAGTAAATCATTTTGTACAGGTGGTTATAATGTAATGGCTGATGAGTATATAACCTCTTTCCTTTCAGTGTGTGAGCACACGGGCTGCATGCGACGTCAAACGTGAGGCGTTTCCACATGCAAATAAAAACACACAGCTGGTGCAGAACACGCGGCCGATCAAGAAAGAGTATGAGATCGTCACCTTGAGCGCGGCCGAGGCGTCTCCTGAGAACAACCCGCTCAGGTGAACGCCTTTTTCCTTTATACTCTTAGCGTGAAACTCTCTAGCCTGCTGAGTCTGAGCTCTTTTCTGCCGGACGAAACGGAGGAGAGGAAGAAAAAGTCAGTCTCATCTCACCAGTACAGAAAGACATTCTCCCACAAACAGACATACATGCAGCTCTCTCTCTCTCTCTCTCTCTCCCCCTCCCTCTGTGTGTGTGAGTGTGTGTAGATATGATTAGGTGCACTAATAAGCATATAATAGAATCTACACAGCCAAATAATGAAAGAGCCTTCTGTTCAGCCTCCCTAATAGGAGGCAGGCTTTGACAGCTAAGTGTGTTTCGTCAGGAGAACAATAGCATCGCTGTCCGGGATGAAAGCTGCTTTATTACATTAACTTCAGACCCCGCTTCATGTGGTAACTCATAATTTACTGGAACAGAGAGCCACACACCTGGCAGAAAGAGTAGTTTAGCTAAAAACCACATCAATATACCTTTAAAGTCTACCTTTAGAGTCTGCTGATGGTTATTTGAGTAGTCTGCCCTCTGGGTTTTAAGAAAATACTTTATATCTGAAACTAAGGTATCTCACAAACAACTATTGCTCAGTTATTTAACCGTTGTGCTTCACTTCAACTTCTATTATTCACTTTCACTGAATCTAATTTTTTTAACCAACATCCGTTCTGATCAAAAAAAAATCCAACCTTCATTTTTTTTCACTGGATTTCCAGCTTTTTAAAAAAAACACCCGTTTCTCAGAATGACTAAAATACAAAAATACAAAAATACAGTAAAAAATAAGTATTTTCCATAAGCTTAGTGCTAAGCTAAGAGACGGATATTATTAGCATTAACGTTGATGGTAATGCATTTTGGCATTGATCTTATTCTGTAAAAAAAAAAACCCACTTTCACCACAATAGGGTCCAAATATATAAGATTTATGCAGTTTTATGAGTTTGTTCTGTCTAAACACTATTTGCTCAGGAGGGATTATTTTCTGTTGAAGGTCGTTGGATCACATTAGTTTGCACCGGATACTTTTTCGGCTGCGTTTCGACTGCATTTTGACCCGATTGATTGATTGATTGATTCCTGGTTGTACTCAAAGGTTTACTTTAACGATTGTCTTTAATCTGACGTGTGAAAACAGATGGGACCGTTTGTCAAGCGCCGTGAGGTAGACAAAGCGGAATAAGTGGATTCATCTGTGAGAACATAAAATATCCCCTTTTTCTAAACGTCGATTAAATACGATATATTAATATTAATTTACACTTTTGCTGAATTAACGGTCTTAACCCGGCCCACGCTGTCGTCCCCAGCAGCAAGAACATACCTGCATTCCCCTGTTGAATATATTAAATATAAGGTTATGTCACACAAATGTTGTGTGAGTAAAAAATATGAACTATTAGAATAAAATATGATGTATACAAGTTAGATCTCCTTGGGCCGATTCATATGTACCAAACTAGGACTGAATCGGACCAACGTTGAGAAAGTACGGTCTCTGGAGGAAAAACTCCTCTTAATATCGGAAGTATACCACCGACCCTTCCAAAAAATCACTCCAGTTCTTCCTCGCACCCTCGGGTCTATGTGGGTATAAAATTAAAAAATGATCCATGAAATAGACTGAGTTATCGCGCAACACAGCAGGTCTGCAGGGCCGACAATGAGGAGTCCATATTATCCCAGATTTATTTGGGGGGGATATAATTCAAACCAGTTCTGATCATAACTATCAAATATTATTTTAAGGATTTTATTTTAGGATCTAGGACAGCATGCATTTTTCCTGTGAGCCAAATAATGGAAAAAAATGGCCCCATCAAATAGGAAAAAAATGGGAAAATTATTTTGGAGCTAAGAATGACAGAGAATACATGTTTTTTTTTAAAATACTGTGAATTATTGACAAAATTCCCCTCCAGAACTACACAAACGTATCAAAATGGATGTCTATTACATTATAACAACCAAAATTATCAGAAGAAAAATACCAAAAATGTCGTTGGCGAGGCACAAGGGTTAATAACATTTTGCAGTCTTGATCTGAACCACCAGATCCGGGCTTTTGGCAGATCTGGATAATCTAAATAGCATATATTCAGACCTCAGTCAGTGCCAGTGGCTTGGATTGGTACCGGCCGGTTCCACATAGACTCAGACTCGCGCGGTGAATCATTTTGTCTGTCTCAGCTTATGCCAGGTCTGTCGGCCTGATCTTCCCTCACTGACAGGCAGGATCATTCAGAGGCTCCACAATCTGACCACACAAGCCCGAATGCATCATCAGGGCAGAATATATCATCAGCAATTCCCTCTGTGGGTACTTTTTTTGGCCGATTGGAACATGCAGCAACAGCAAAATCAAGGACAGAGACAGGAGCAGAAGGAAAGTGAAGATGTGAAGCAGGAGACGGATCACCTCGGAGACCTGCTCATCCACCTCCCTGAGGCGCTGGAGGACCCTTGACATGAACTGGACAGCCGAGTGGCGGGACGGAGAGGACGCAGGGGGGTCCGTGCTCTCAGGCTGAGGCTGGACTTTTGTCTCACGGTCTGTTTGCTCAACGTGTCGGAGCTTCACTACAGGAAAGGGATTCTGGGACTGAGGCTGGAGGTCACTCTGGGTCCTTGCCGGCAGGTGGACTAAGAGTTCTGCGGCTCTCTTGATACTGACTTCAAACTGAAAGGGATAATATAAAGCAGTGAATGTGACCCTTACAGGTGGTTTTATGCTTCAGCTCGTGTAGTTAACGGTTTTCGCAGGCCTTTGAGGCCGCCGTCACGCCAGCACAGCGTGACATTCTAGCAGAGGCAGCCAAAACCACCGCAGACCGGATTCTGCCTGCTTTACGTTTCGTAAAGTGTAACGTTATCATCCTGAGATGGAAATGCAGGAAACGTTTTTTAAAGCGTTCTCCTCGGAGCAGCCGGGGACTAAAGGGCCAGTCTCAGATCTGAGACCTGCAGGTAAGCAGCCAACCGCTGCATCTGAATGGTTACAATCTTCACACTGCAGGAAAAATGTGGCCCAGCTCGGATTTTTTTGCTCACATATGACTTTTTCACGGCAGTGTGAAGAACAAACCACATGGAATCTGATCTTGGGGCCACTTCCAAATGTGCTCCTAAATCAGATACAGGTTGGATTCTTGCAATAGGACCCGTGTCTGATCCGTCAGATCGGAATTAATGCGATCACCATTCGTCACAAACCAAAGCGTTCAAACTTACTTTAGCGCCTTCCGTCTCGATCCCGTAGCGTCTCGTAGCGCGTGACGTCTTTGTTATTGTTCTTTGGCGCATGCGGGTCAGTTTAGGGCCGTGACTTGTTCTTACTGAATCAGAACCGAGCTTTAAGACTGGCAGTGTGAACGTAGCCATAGATAAAATTCATTTTATGCATTTTCTTCACACATTTCTCACTTTGTGGTTACGATATTTTAAAATCTTAGCTCGTGTAAATGTCATCATACGCTGTACGATGTGAGCCCGTTTCTGACCAAATATTTGAGCTGCAAAAGTAATCGGGTTGAATTCAGGGTTCGTCTGATGTCGTTTCAGCTCCCGGACGACCGTGACATCATCAGATTAATTTCTGAACATGTCAGAAATTATGTTGGCCCACCGTCAGTTTTTCCAATTCCTCCAATTAAAAAAGTGGACCAGGACCAAAATGTCCACATCGTCCGAGAAACACGCTGTTGCTCTTTTTTTTAGCGCACAGGTTGGCGCGCATGATCAAGGCAACTCGTTTCTGTCCTGTCAGCGTGTTGCGAGAAAATAAAGATCTTTCTTTCTGGGAGCTTTCAAACGAATCCTTTACAATTACCAACAGCCAGAACGAAACCACAGGGGCTGGCTGGTCGTTTTTCATTCTACGTTCAGTGTGAAAACGCTGTTCGTGAGCTTTGGCCTTCTATCGCAGACGATTATTCGTTCATCAGGAGACGGAATCAAACGCCGACGGATCTAAAACGGCGCAGTGTGCGCTCAGCTTCATTCAACAGATGTTAAGCATCTGATGTCCCTAGTTTTGTCTGGTTTGTGGCGAATGATCGGAACACATTCCAAAAATGGTATTAGTTCATAATTACAAAACATAGATTACAAAATGTATTAGAAGTGGGCCTGGTGACTCATAATCAAAAACTGAATATTCTTACTTATATTTTAGCTTTTTGTGTGATGTCTTTGGCCAGTGTGTGTGTGTGTATGTGTGTGCGTCTGAACTACTTCCTGTCTAGAGGCTGAGGACTACCTGTTTCTCAGGTGGAGGTTTAGGCGGGACTGGAGGTTTGGGTTTAAGGGCCAGACTCCCAGTCAGGTCAAGAGTTTGAGACTTCACACAGTCCGACGCAGATTTTGCAGAAAGGTTAGGAAGACCATTAATAAAAAAAGGCAAAGAAATAGAAAAAAGGATGAAAAGAGCAAATGACTGGAAATATCACAAAGGAGAATCATTAAAAAGGGGAGAAAACTTTCAGAGCTGCAGCTAGCAAGAAGGGAAACTTCAAACAGAGTCATAGTCTTTGAAAAGAAGGAAAATAAACTTTTCTAACTATAATCTGACAAACACACACACTCTATACTCATACGTAATATTCTCTCAAATACCTTGTGACTTTATTGAAATTCATGGTTCCGATGTTGAGCGCACAGTTGTGTTTTTACCTGTGTTCTCCGGACCGTGTGGCTCGGCATGACCCCAAACTTGGCCTGCAACTGAGTCGCCATGGAGCGCACTTTGTTTTCCTGTGGCTCTCGGGCGTCAAGCAAAGAAGAGCCGTTACTCGACAGATTGGTGGCCTGGTAAGACGTGGACAAAAGATCCTTCTATAGCAGCGTGATCTTTTTTTATAAGCATTGAGTATGAAATTGTGCGTGATTTTTTTTAGCAACAAACCTCCTCCAGATAGCAAAATTTCCGACGCCTTTTATAAATGGGATCCGAGCTGTCCGACTTCTTTTCATCCTGACATGACAGAAAAAGGAAATAAGACCAACTATCCACCAAGAACAAGGAGTTTCCGTGTACAAAAATATCTTCTATGCTCATTGAACATTTTCATTCATTCATTCATTCATTATCCGTAGACGCTGATCCACGTTTCCCAGATAAAATTAGTTTTTTCTCTTTAAATCTGTTATGAATTTTATGCTAATTATATTACGCGTTTCACTGAGAGTTTTATTTGATATATTTTTAAGGTGTATTTCATACATGAACTTAAAAGACTCCCCCGCATAAGTGACCGCCTTCAGCTGCTGAATTATAAATTCAACTTGAAATGAACATGAAACAATTAAGTCCAATTATCCGGTTTTTATTTTTAGCTCATTCTATTAACAGTTCAATAAAATATTTCACATATTTCACATTTTTCTTTACTAATTTTTCTGTATATGCGTTTCAGTAATTTAAAAAATATATATATATACAGAATATACATCTCTCTCTCTCTCTCTCTGTGTAATATAGAGCTATATCGATATAGATCTATATAGATCTATATCGATCTATATCGATCGATATCGATATAGATCGATATAGATCGATATCGATCTATATCGATGTGATCTCTATAGATCTCTATAGATCTCTATAGATATAGATCTATATCTATCTAGATATAGAGATCTCTATAGATCTATATCTATAGATCTCTATAGATATAGATCTATATCTATAGATCTCTATAGATATAGATCTATATCTATAGATCTCTATAGATATAGATCTATATAGAGATCTATATAGATCTATATCTATAGATCTCTATAGATATAGATCTATATAGAGATCTATATAGATCTATATCTATAGATCTCTATAGATATAGATCTAGATCTAGATCTATAGATATAGATCTATAGATATAGATCTATATAGATCTATATCTATATATAGATATAGATCTATATATAGATATGGATCTATATCTATATATAGATATAGATCTATATCTATATATCTATATATCTATATCTATATATATATATGTAGATATAGATGAAATAGATCCCACATGACGTGATAGTGAGTGGATAAGTCGTATCCAGAGCATCAGGAGTGGAGTTACCTTTGGTACCCGTTTCCTGGGCGCTGACAGATTGAGCACGTTATTATTACTTCTGACTTCTTTAGTTGGATAATCTTCATTGTTTTCATCCACCCCTCTGGAGCCTGCAGCGTAATGCACAACAGCATGAGAGTTTGCACAGCACGCAGCCACAAATGTCATGACAACAGTGAAAAATGAAGTTAGTGTGGTCTTCAAAGACAAAGACAAAAATAAAAGTTACTGAATCTGCACAGAGAGTATCGGTCTGAAAAATAAAACAAGAGTGAATCACATAGCTGGACGTGAGAGGAAGATAAATGGCTGACAACATCATGTTGGTAAGCAATAAAGTAGAGATAAGATCCTGTCAAGAAGCTCAGACAGTCTGCAGCTCTGATGCAGACACACATTCCTGTCATGCCACAGAATTTGACTCACAGGGAAACACAAAAAGTACTTTCATTTTTTTTTTTTTGCCAGAATCTCAATGAGCTTCAAAAGCTTTTGGGACTTGGAATTATTCGTACATATTTGAGTCACGGAATGAAAAGATGATGTTGACCGTAAACAAAATTGAAAAAAAATAACCAATTAAATGTGAAGTTATGTCGGAAGGACGGTGTTTTTGGTGAAAAAGCTCCCTCCGGTGGGCAAAATATGAACATTTAGAGTCAAATACGATAAATATAAGACAACTATCCTCGAGTCGATTCGGACTAACGGTAAGTCATTTATGTCGGATAAAAAACAGTTCTTCCTCACATTAAGGTGTATGTGGGTATGAAATTAAGTACATATTATACTATTATATATACATATATATATAAATATATATGTATATTTGTATGCATCGATGACGATTCCATACCAGCCCAGACTTTTCAGGGACTATTATTATTATGTTTACAACAATTCCATTAAAATAGAGGTTGAATCAAGTCCATCTGAGTAGAGTGCAGGAAAATAGAATGAAGGGCTCGCAGCAGTAAAGCTGAAAACATTTGACTCGGATAGAGTGAAATACATTAGAATACATACCTGAGGCAGGTAGAGGTGTGCCACGGAAAAGCTCATAAAACTTGGACAGGTATGTGATCATCCGGGTCTTTTCCAGCTCCTGGTCGTCACTCAGCTCCTTCACAGGCGCCAATGAGGGGATCCCAAACTCCCGCTCGCCGACGTCCAACGCCAGCTGGAGGTTTGCAGCATGGTCCTCTTCATTCAGCGAGTCAAAATCTCTGATGGGGAAACGCAGCAATGGAGGCTTGAGAAGAGGACTCCATTATCCGCCATAACATTATAACTGACAGGTGAAGTGAATGAGATTGGCGCCTTTCAGATGGTGATATATATTAGGCAGCGGGGACAAGTGTACACACACACACACACACACACACACACACACACACACACACAATAAAGTGCCTTTTAAAACTGCTAGAATATCCAGGAATGGTTTGAGGAACGATGAGTTAAAGGCCTTGACTTGACCTCCAGATTCTCCAGATTTCAATTTGATTGAGCGTCTGTTCTGCACAAACAAGTCTGATCCATGACGGCCCGAACCACGGAACTTGCAGAACCCACAGGATCTAACCTTCAGAGGTCTGCTGGAGCCACACTTCAACAAATCAGAGCTTTTCTGGCTGCAAAATGGGAGCCCACATCATATAATGCAGGTGGTTATAATGTTATGGCTGACCAGTGCTGTTCCTCTTATAGACTATACAGTGTTTTCTTGCGTGAATTCGGGATGGCATGCATAAATAATGCTCTTTCTGCATTACATCTGCTTCTTACTATTGAACAGTTTGACCTGGAGGTGATCGTAATCTTCTGAGATCTGAGATCTTTTAAGGGATTATTTCTTGATGGAGACTTTAAAACCTTGGCTTGTAGGCGTCAGCTGACTAGGGGTGAGAGGAGTTTAAGATATTATCCAACCTGATATAAAAAAAAGGAGTTACCAGAAAAACGACTTCAGACAGGAAAGTTCCTTAAATCAAATTTTCGGCCCCAGACAAGAATGTTTCTCCGCTCGCAAGACAAAACTATTAGGAGAATTAAAAACACATTTCTGACGTCTGTACCTCCTCAGACGGCGTGCCTTTGAAGCTAATGTAAAGTCCACAGCAGTAACCTAGCAGCAGCACACACAAACTTTGCTGTTCTTCTGCAAGCCCACTCTTTCTTCCTATCTTTTTTTTTTTTTTTTTTTTTTTTTTACAAACGTTCTCTCTTTCTCTGCAATCTGCTGACAGGCGGCTGACGGAGGAGGGAGAGGGAAACATGCCAGTGGTTTCTGGAAACTTAGAGGACCACATGAAATTGTAGTGGCATGTGGCGTGGTGTAATTAAAGAGAGAGGGGATATAATTATGTTTTTTTAAATTTACTCAACTACAATTTGCACTCAGTCATAATACCATGTTGTGTAAAGCAGACTAACCCTAAAAAGTGGAAACTAAGGTACAAATTCCCTTTTTAAAGGGCGGGGGTCTCGTTCAGTACCAAAGCAACAAGTCGTGACCAGATCTCGGAGACGGGACGGCCCGTAATTCATGGTTAATTACTACTTAATTACTATTAATTAGCTTTCATTCCACTAAACAGTTAACTCCCTAGAAATATAAAAATAAAAAAATAAAAATGGGTGAAACGTAGGCAGATGCACCTTTAACCCTCCCCTCCCCTTTTGGCACGCGATTCTTCCAGCTAGCTTTACATTTCCAATCCATCAGCAATCTGAAAACGGATCCGGTGTTGAGAGGGAGGTTCGGAAAACATGCAAAGATTAAAGAAGCACTCAGGCCGAGCATATCTAACACACCCGCAAGGAAATGATTGATTGATTTCACAACTGCTTGTTGGAAAAGAGAGAGAGAGAGAGAGAGAGCGAGGGCGCAGAGTTCATTCTCAATATCGCTCGAGCATTAAGTGATAACCCGACGGCGTGCGGCTCTACGGGCCGGCGCCGATGTGGTCCCCTGTTTGTACGTACATCAGCTGGGGCTTGAACCTGTGGATGAGGGCACAGAGGGCAACGCCGCTTCTCCAAGAAGACGTCAGGTCCGTGATGGTCACATTCCTGTAGCCCTCCGTCTGTCTCTGGCACCAGGTGAGAAGCCTCGCCGGTCTGATCTCCGACTCTACAACAACACAGAGACAGACACTTTTTTAAAAACAAAAACAATTCCACAAATGCCTCCTTGCCTTAAAGTGTGACCTCACAGACGAGAACCAACACGTGACTCTCCAGCGAATGAGGTCACGGCAGAATATGATGGGTTTTGAGGTATGTACGCTTCTTTGTCTGAACATGTTCTCCCGCCGACCGACGCCGCCGTGGGAGGATGACCCGACTTACTTTGTACATACAGCTCAGTTCAGCTTGTGGAGCTTATCCTGCCAGGCCCAGTGCACATAAAAAAAACACATTTTGACCTCTGCAGAAGGAGGATGAAGGTTTTTGCTTCACAAATATTTCATAAGGACACTGTAAATATGTCTCTGACTCAAAAAAGGAAAAGAATAAGGATCCTAATAAACCATCAGGAGGCAGGAAATCTATCTGTGTGTTGGACTACTTCCTGAAATAATGTTACGTTTTAGGGCACTTCTCAAGGACACCTCATAAAACATCAAAGGAACATCAGAGATAAAACAGAAACAACGACATGTTAAAAAAAGAAAAATCTAAAGAGTTGATTGAATAAGATAAAGGTCAGTCAGAGTCTTACAGGGTTAAGATCTGACTGAAGAGGCAAGTTTTAAGAGGTGTGTATTAATAAAGAGTTCAAATGTCCTCACCAATAAAAAAAACTGTTGTTTTGTTTTAAATGTGGGAAAATGATTTTTATGATATAATAATAATAATAATAATAATAATACATTTAATTTATAATGCACTTTACATTCGGATCAAATCTCAAAGTGCTACAAAGTAAAAGCAGATAAAAGCATAAATAAAAAATAAAATAATAACTATATAAAAGCCTTACCAAAAAACCAACAATGTTAATTAA